>SNQJ01S0043852.1:67791-90186 GCA_010110895.2 Picea sitchensis
AAACCTTCAAGAGGGCCATGAAAGTATCTTTTCTAGGATTGATTAATAGATGTGTAGTAGTATACTTGGACGATGTGACTGTGTATTCAAAGAATAGAAAATACCACATCCAAGATCTAACCAAGATTTTCAAAAGGTGTAGGAAATATGGAATATCTTTAAACCCTAAGAAAACTATCTTGGGTGTTGAGGAAGGGAAATTACTAGGTCATATTATATCTCAAGAAGGAATTTGCATAGATCCAGAATGAATAAAAGAAATAGCTCATCTTCCCTTACCCCACAAAAAAGGAAATGTAATCCTTCTTTGGGAAAATTAATTTTGTGAGGAAGTTCACGCCCGATTTCGCTGAAACTATCAAACCCTTAAAAAAATGATTTGCAAGGATGTTGATTTTAAGTGGGATGATGAGAGAAAAATTTCTTTCAACAATATCAAGACCCCCATATCACAAGCTCTGGTGTTGTGAAGTCTCGACTTCAGTAAAGATTTTTTCCTCTATACTTTCACCTCCGACCAATCCTTAGCTGCATTTTTAAGCCAGAAGGATGATGATAGATATGAGGCCCCAGTATTGTTCATGAGAACTAATATCCAATGGGACGAATTGAATTACCATGCTATAGACAAGAAGGCTTATGCGGTGTACAAAGCAGTAAAAAATTCCATATCTTACATCCTAAGAAATCACACCAAATTCATCGTGCCTCACCCCAAAGTGTGATCCCTATTCACTCAATAAGAGATGAGGGAGAGATGAGGAAATTGGATGGTAGTTGTCCAAGAATTTAATCTTGATATAAAACCTTCCAAACTAGTTAAGGGACAAGGATTGTGTAAATTGGCCGCAGAATATCAAGACCAAATAAATGAAGACTCATGGTGTACATTCCCCCAGGTGTAGAGAAGTGTTATACATTCCCCCAGGTGTAGAGAAGACTCATGGTGTACATTCCCCCATGGCGTTATGGTGTAGAGAAGTGTTATACATTCCCCCAGGGAAAGGATCTTGGTATGGAAAACTGATTTACCTCCTACATCATAGGAATTTCCCAGAAAACCTAAACCCTAAGGAAAGGAGAGCTCTCAGACTGAAATCGACATAATATCGCATCATAAATTCAGTACTTTTCCACGTAAATTATGATGGGTTACTCTTGAGATGTCATGAATGTGAATATGTAGATAAGGTTATGAGGGAGATCCATTATGGTATTGCAGGTGGACACTTTGTAGGGAATACCACTACTCAGAAAATACTGAGAGATGGCTATTAGTAGAATACTATGTTTAGAGACGCTCATACATATACTAGAAATTGTATAACTTGTCAAATGAGCATGGGGAGGGAAAAGAGAGAAGTTGTCCCACTCCAACCAGTGACCCTGTCCAAACCATTCAAGAAATGTGGCTTAGATGTCATAGGTAATATTACCCTAATTTCTTCAAAACAACATAAATACATAATGACTGCTACAAACTATTTTATGAAATGGGTAGAGGTCATCCCTCTGACTTACGTGAATGAAAAGGTGGTAATCCAATTCATAGAAAAACGACTGATCAAAAGGTTTTATATGCCTTCCATTCTTTTTTTTGACAATGTTGCTTACTTTTCTTCCACTCTATTAACATTTTTTTCTCTAGACAAAGGAATTATAATCAGATACTCTGTAAATTACTATCCACAAGGGAATCGAGTGGCAGAATCAACCAATAAGAAACTAGTGAGGATCGTGAAGAAAATAGTTCCAGAAAATCAGAGGAATTTGCATAGCTCACTTCATAATTCTCTATGGGCCAACAGAGTAACACCTAAGGAATCTATAGGGAACTCCCCATACTTTCTAGTATACGGTCAAGAAGCCATTCTCCCAAATGGGTTATATCTTCCATCTCTTTTGCTTTCTCAGAAATCTAGAGGACAACCCTCATGATTTATTCAACAGAGAATTGATAATCTCCTCATGTTGGAAGAATAAAGGGAGAAATAAAAATAAAAGTTCATCGCTCATCAATAGCTATTCAAAAGATGGTTTGAAAATAATAAGGCCAAAGAGAAGAGTTTTGAGGTAGGAGACTTAGTCCTGAAATGGGATAGAGCAAATGAACCCAAGGGAAAACATTCAAAGTTTCATAATCCATGGATCATACCTTTCCAAGTATCCCAGAAACTTGGAGCAGACATGTATCAATTTAAAAATCTAAGGGGGGAACTCGATGCCCTCCCAGTGAAGGACCAAGCCCTAAAACAATATTTTTGTTAAAAAAAATATCTGTGTGTGTCTTTTCATGTTATTTTCTGATTCAGATAAATGTGTAAGTGTAAGGTAGATTGATTACAGAGTCCTTTTGTTCCTATTTTTTCTTTTGTTTGGTGTTTTCTTGTAATAAATTTGTATTCTGCAAGGCATTGGTTGAACTTAATCAATATGGTGTAGTAAACTTTGTTCCTAACTCACACATACGTGCAACACAAGAAACATTGGGCAATTGCATTTTTCTTCAAAGGGTTTTGTATTCGATATTTGCAAACAAATGACCTTAGCAAGTGATGAAGCGTATTCCTGGTGGTCTGGTAAAACCTAAAGGGAAACATGGAAATATAGAAAGGACCACATGTACCTCTAGACAGAGCTAGGAATAATTTCACATTGACCATTTCATCTTGCAGATAATAGACATCCTCCTCTCCAACTCGCTCAGGGCATCTCTGCCAAAAATAAATCAATTATATCAAGTGAGTGAAAAGTAGGAGAGGGTATGAAGATAACTTTGTCGGGGATATGGATGTTTATTGGCAGCAGAGCAAGGTTTGTGACGTCAGGGTGACTCTGTCGGGGCTATGGAAGCTTGCGAGCAACAGACCAACATCGTAGCGAGTGAATGATGATAACTAAAATGGCCTTGTGCCAGTGAATGTTTTACCTGAAATTTATCACAAAGGGGCATGGGTCACGGTCAAGAGAAAATGAAGGTGGAATAAAGGTTAAAACTCCATAAGCAGGCTCAGATTCACGAACCGGGGAGATTGTAAACGCATGGATAGGAAAGACTTTGATCAAACACAAGCCAGTTAGTTTCTCAACCAGATTTTGCATTAGGTAAGCCTAAGGGAGGACAAAGATTCTGATTTCTCCCAGAGAATCTCCATTTGTTGAGTGCTCAACACACCCTAAAATTTGTATGAAATTCTATCACTTAGGGTACCACTTGTTTTCTTTTGTTTTACTGTCTGAATTGAGTTCAATATGGACAGATGGTTATTTTTGTTTTCATGACTCTTATCGATCAAACGAATTTATTTTGAACTTGTTAAATGAAACCTTGTGTCTAAAATAACTCGACATTCTAACTAAGAATCTGTATCTAACATTGTGACAAGCGTTCTTTTGTTTGGCATTAGCAAAATCCAAGAAGGTAAAATGTCCACATAGTAACAATAATCGTCGATCGTCGATGCACCATCGACAACGGTAAAAGGTGGAGTAAGTTTGTGTTAGTTATTCGCTGCACAGATTTAGCATATAGCGGATTCCCATCGCTGTTGGTGGAATATGAGAGGATAAATCATTGACATTAGCCATGATAAAACCCCAATAGTCGATGACGGATGCAGTTGGTCGGGGTTGATGAAATCTCAAAGGGTCAAATAATTGAAATTTTCTGCATTGACACATCTTCGATTGTCGATTCCCGATGCACTTTCAGGATCAATTTTTTTTCGAGAGAGTTAATCCAAGAGAACTTGGGTAAGATGATCGTTAATTTTTTATCCTTGATACTTTTTGGTGTCGACATGGTAGGATTTGTTGTTACAATGATTAGATAAGGAAAATTCCTTGATTTTGAGTAACATGATTAAATGAAGACGTTGGTTTCAAATGCCACATGTCTTTGTAGCATAGGGATTTTGTATGGTCTAGTATCATCCCGAGTCACTTTAAGGTTACCTATGTCCTAGTCACACTTCCAAGTCAAGTTTTCCACGTCATATCTGTACGAAAATATGGATCGATGTTGGATCTTTTGCAAGGAGATATCAACTAAAAGTGTTTAAAGAGAAACCCCGACCCCTGATCCACTATCTAGATTAATGAAATGATGGGATGTGTTCAGCACGAGATACGATCAGATTTTGTCATTTAATAGGAAAATTAATACTTCACCTCGCATACATTTCTACCTCATGGACCTATTGAACAACATGAATTTGAAATCACTGATAGGACACGTTACATCATGTGCCCATGTTGTCGACCTATGATCGAATTTAATTTTAAACATAATGAAGATCTGGTAGCATATTTTGTAGAACCACACTCATATCCTGAATTGAATAGATGATGTGACAAGGTAAGTTCATCTATGTTTAAATCCAAAAAATGACTTTGAACACCTCTATTATGCACACACGTTTCCATTTCCATAGCATCTAAAGAATCAACGCGAGCATCTAAATAATGTGTTGTTTCTCAGACCATCAAAACCAAGTTAAACAAGCAACAGGGCTATGTGTTAAATTTTATCAATTCATCGATCATGATTTCTTACATATATGCATTTGTTTTTTTTACATAGTCTCTAACTTTGTTATAGCTATAGGGAATATTCCTCCAACGAAGCCAATGACCAAACGCTCGTCGAGAGAACCTAATACAAAGGAGGCAAAAATTGGTGAGGGTTATTCTCCTAGTACTTTGAGGCAGTTGGAATACGCTCCCAGGGTGAAGCTGGTCATTAAAACCTCGACGAAGAAAGAATTCATTCAACCTCCAGTCTTCAACGATACAGAAGCAACCACTAGATCCAAAATAATCCTCCCACAGTGGGGAGACCTATTCAATAGAATCAATCGAGAGGATTACATGGAGTATATGCTAGACAACGACCCGAATGTAAGGTCGCTCGATGATCAAGTTTTCCCAAACATTCATCGACTATGCTTGCACATGGTATCTTGTTGAACTCCAATTTTCCCATGCATTGAGGTTTTGAGTTGGATAATAGATCATACATATTCTTATAAGTTCCTCATCAACGCTGAGAATGGTGGGTGTACCAGAGTTTTTCTCTCAACAGAAGTTCAAAAGTACTACAAGCTCAAGGACCTAGAGGAGTGGTTGAACACAGACTTCGTGGTGAAGTTCTACAAATTCCACAACACCAGCCGATTGATGGCCTCATGGTGGAAGGAGGACAAGAAATTTATAGACCAGAGAAATGGCTAGTATGGGACAATGAACCTGAGGGAGCCATACATCTACTTGATGGATCTAATATGCAAACTGTATGGACAAAAGGATTGCTCCAAGTTCTCAAAAGCATGGATGTCGCTAGCGTACATTGTGGCTATCTCAGGGATTAGTTTAAACTGGGGAGAAATCGTCTCCAGTAAATTGAGCACCAATGTAGTACAGGCTCAAACGCCAAAAGAAGGAGAATCTTTTGCATTTCACATGGCCTCATACCTACTCAATGTTATATTTGTGAGAAATGTCATCGTCAGTATGAATTTAATTTGTCACATTGAGGAACTGTCTATTCATGTCTACTTCAGCATATTATGGGAGAACAGGTACAAAAACTCTTATTCCCTTATTTGCGATGAATTCATCAACCGTGTTTATTTTATTTTGTTTAAAAAGGAATGCCCAAGGTTGTCTATAGTAGCCAAGAAAATGATATCGAAGGTAGGCCACTTGTATCTACACAAACACAAAACTTATATCAGGGTGTTTAGTGCCACCAAAGCATGTCATTTACTCCCTTCTCACATCCCAGGCTGACTCATTGTAGGAGAAATCTGTTATCATACTATCCTGCAGGGCTATAATGCCACACTAGTTAAGGACAAGAAACATGATTTCATACCCTACTACCTCTATGTGGTATTTTATCTAGTGAAAGACACTTCTGAATCAAAACAATAAGGGCTAAGTTAGCTTGAATTTAGGTTTATGATAGGTCGGTTTAACAAGCATGATCCTAAGTTCATATTCCTCCAACATGATTCACAAGAATCATCCTATTGGCCATACGCGCATGAAAAGTTTGAGGATGATATTTTTACAAAATGCACTCAGGAATGGGAGGAGGTAGTACAGAGGAACGCCAACCCAAAAATTACAAGTTTCAAGGCAATGCGCATGGATGAATAGGTGGAGACAATAGATTATTCAACTTAAGAAGCTCTCAAAATTAGAGAATAAATCAGAGCAGGAGAGACAACATAGGCACAAAGGAGAGGATTGATCTTACAATAAGGAGAACATAGAGTCCTTGACCAATTAGAGAATGATCCTAAACTCATAGAAATGATGAGGATCCCCTTGGACAACCCAATCACAATCATAGGAGAGCCAAGTGTCTTATAATCAAAACAACAAGAAGAAATCATCGGTCCAAAAAACCCTAGATTTCCATAACCACAGATCATATCATTGGATACCATTCCAGCCTAGCCCAAGGTTTCAAGGAAGCGAGGTGAAACAAGTGTACCAAACCCCCTATTTGATTTAATAATCATCTATGATAATGAGGAGAGTTTGGAGGTATGCCTGGTAAATCCGGTATCGATTACAGAGGAGAAGGAACCTAAGAAAGCATCTTCCCAAGTCTCGGTGCTCCAGTTCAAGACCTTCCGTAAAGCGACCATGAGGTCAAAAGTTCCTTAGACACTAAATAACTCAACCTTACGGGGACCCCAAAAGACGGCTCGAGAGATGATATAGGATCGGGTGGTATAAAAGAGGAGGTTCAACATCAAGAGATTGACACCTCGACAACTGATTACCAAGTAATTATTGAACCTATCCCTGGTTCTTCAATTTTGGTCGATGCCTCACTAGTCAATGAAAAAGAAATGTAGGTTGAGTCATCGGAACATATGAAACAAGTGCAGGAACCAACCCTAGAACAAATACACAAAGTCAAGATCCTAGGAAACACTCTAACCTGGGGAGAACATCAAATTCCTGAGCCTATTGATGAGTTCATCGACATATAGGAGATCACCTATGACAAGAAGAGGAAAGTTATCATGAAAAGGACCACCAAGAAGAGAAGGCTCATGCTATATAGCTTTAATCTCATCACCACAGAGGATAAGTTGCTCAACATAGAACACACCAAAACATATGAGATTATCGGTGCAGGGATGGCTATCATGGATTCCACATTGGACAGATCAAGGAGAGATGAAAAGGAAATGGACATTGCACTTAATAAGTTTGAGCATCTGCTCCATTCAGAAAAATACCATCAAGACTCCACATAGACCATAGTTTTTTCGAGGAGTGAGTTCCAGGATGCTTATGCAAAATTCACAAATGAATGACACCTTTTCACTGCAAGTATAGCCAATTTCCAAGAAGATACCCTTATAGCACTAGCAACCTAAAAAGACATGGAAAGGTGGTATGAAAACACATACCAGGCAGTAGAAAGGATTGATTACATCAGCGTAGTAAAAAAGGGTTGATACACCAAGAGCATGGTATTCGAGTGCTAAGGGAGAGAAACATCACTTGGATCAGGAAAGTAGTCGAATACTGGGTAAATATGGCCTAGGAACCTCACCGAGAGATACAACAGAAGTGGGTCAAGTGTGAAAAATGTTGGGAAAATATTAATCAAGAGATGAAAGGGATCGACCTCCCAGAATTCGGCTCACCTGAAAACTTTGCCAACCTTCATGACATAGTCAAGAGACATGCAGAACAAGACTCGACATGGAAAATGAAGATCACACAGGTGGAAAGAATGGCTCCAGGTCAAATACAACAATTTATGGAGCATTCAATCAAGGCTTGTGCAGTTCTGCAACGATTGAGTACTAAAATAGTCAAATACAAAGAACAGACAGTAGAAGTGAAATAAATTCTTTCATCCCCGATGGACCAACACAGGTTCCTGTATGAAAACACATGCAAGGATATGTTTGTCAAGTGGTCGGAATATGATAAGAGTGATCCACTCCAGTAAAACCATGAGATGGTTCTTAGAGAACAGAGAGATAAAGAGCCATGTGGCTATATTTTGTTTTACTTAACTTAAACTTGTAGTAGCTATTTTAGGTGGTGATTCTATATAAATAAATGGATGGACCTGTTAGCAAAGTTCGATGGTTTTTGGAAAGACCCTCATTTTTGGAATTGTAAAGAACTATTTATGAACTAACTTAATTAAGAAGTCATGTTAGGACAAGAGACAAAAAAAAAAAAATCATTAAAGGTCTTATGTGATTGGATTGAGGAGGAATTGCTTCCAACTTTATTTTAGTAATTGATGTTGTAACGAGTAAGAATTTATGCATCTATTGATAAGTTATTTGTTTCAATATTTTTGTATTTCTTTTTATTAATTATGGAAATCAAATCGTTGTGTTAATGTGTGATTAATGTTAGAGATAATGAAACTATTTTTCTTGCCATCATCTTATTACATGTGTATTTCTTACGATAATTGTATCTCAGTCAATAATTGAAATACCATCAAGTTAATGTATTAGTACTAGTCTTGTAACAGGTGTGAATATCTTTGTCTGCATGCTTGAGAAAGGGGGTTATCCCAATATCATCCTTCTTCAGTAGTTAAGACTCACTTCCACTAGTTGGTTTATACCAACAAACATCATTTTATCAGACTCATCTAATAAAATAAAAGACAAAAAGAAAACATTTAAACAGAAGGAGGAACTTTCATAGGAAGATATATTTCCAATCACCATGTAAAGCCCATCGATAAATTCGCTAGATTGAAAGATATGGAGAAACATTTCACCATAAAATGATGCAGAGTCTAATTGGGTCTCTATGGAGAGTTTAGTTCCTATTATGGACTTAAAGGGATTTAGGACCCCTCAACACTTCTACCAGTCAAAATCTCTGGTAAATAAGTTGCTTCTCAGAAAGAAACTGTATCTTTTGAGGATGAGTGATGGTAGTTCAATGACTGGTCATTTAAATGAATTTCATATCATTTTAAGCGAGTTATAGTCTATGGATATAAAGATCATTGATGATGAGAAGTGTATCAATATATTATGCTATTTTCTAGACTCCTGGGATATATTAGTCATGGCTATTAGGATTAATACAACCACATTGGTGCTAGAGGATGTGGTTTCTTCTCTATTTTCAGAATAAAAGAGAAGGAAGAACATGGAAGGATCAACCAAAGATGATCCAGTAGTAAGAGTTTGACCCATTGACAGATATAAACGAAGATTCTCCGATAGAAAGTTCAAGTCGAAGGGTAGATCTAAATCCCTAGTTCAGTCAACACTAAGATGTTGGAAATACAATAAAGTTGGGCATTATAAAAAGGACTATAATTCAAAGGAAACATAAGTCAGCACTGGATAAGATGAGAAGCAATTGACTGAGAGAAAGACGAACTCAGATAAAGGAGGTGATGTGTACCTGGCATCGACCAGTACACTATTAGATCAAAATGTTTGGTTGATCGACTCGGGAGCATCCTATCATATGACACCACATAAAGAATGGTTCTTTGAATATGAAATATCTGATGGGGGTGATGTGTTCTTGGGGGATGAATCGAAAACTATAATTATCGGATGAGGAAGAGTCTGGCTAACACTACAAGATGGGAGGAAAATAACACTTTGAGGTGTGCTACACATTTTGGGTTTGGAAAGAAACCTGATATATGTTAACAAGATGACTGATGCAGGTGTGCATACTCTATTTCAGAATGATTCGTGCAAGAAAGTCATAGGTGCGATGGTATTAATGAAAGGAGTTCAGATTGGTACCATGTACAGGATGTGAGGGAATTTTGACTCGACTGGATGTAGCATTGTTTCTCCTTAAATAGAATCGAATGCAACTCGATTTGACTTGATGTCGACACAACTTGACTTGATGCGAGCTAAGTCAGTTCAAATCGAATCGACAAGACATGATGAAATCGACCTAACTAGGCTATGGCATGAGAGGATGGGACACATTGGAGAAAAATGACTTCGATCTATGCAAAGAAAAGGTATTGTCAAAGTTTTTCCTTAATGTGGTTTAGAATTCGACTTTTGTGAACATTTCATATATGGAAAACAAAGTTTTGTTAGGTTCCCATCTTGAGCAACAAGGGAAAATGAGATTCTAGAACTAGTGCATAGTGATGTGTTTGGCCCAGTTATAGTGCCTTCACATGGTGGATCCTTGTATTATGTCTCCTTCATAGATGATTTTTCTAGGAATACATGGATATATTTCATGCGGAATAAATCATAGGTTTTCGAGAGATTTAAGGAGTTTAAATCTCTAGTGGAAAACCAAACATAGAAGAGGATTAAAGTGTTGGGAATTGACAATGGTGGTGAATTGTGTGGAAAGGAATTTGATCAGTTATGTAATAAGTGTGGAATAGCACACCAAATTACCACACCATATACCCCACAAAAAAATGGATTTGTTGAGAGAATGAACAAAACGTTGATGGATAAGGGAAGGAGCATGCTTAGTGGTGTTGGGATCGCACAATAATTCTGGGGGAAGGTAGTTGACACTGCAAGATATCTGGTAAATATGTCTCCTTCATCGATTCTAGTCAACACGAATCCAAATGAGGTATGGTTTGGTAATAATAATTCGATGTCACATATCAAAGTATTTGGTTGTGATGCATTTTTGCATGTTCCCAAGGAAAAGAGGAACAAGCTAGACAAGAAGGTAGTCAAATGTATTTTCATTGGATATAAAGAAAGAATGAAAGGATATAAGCTCTAGGATCTTGCATCAAGGAAAATAGTGTACATTTGAGATGTGATCTTCAGAGAAGTCAGAGATAAGTCTGATCCTAAAGAAGTTGCTCAGATTGAGAATAATCCTGAAATGGTGTGGTTTGAACTAAGGAACAAAGAAGATAATTTATATGAGTCGAATGAATTTGAGGAAGAGGTAGAACAACTGACTTTGGTGTTAAGGAGGCTAGGAAGAGTAAGAAAACCATTCAAAAGGTATATTCCACCTGAATTCCACTCCACATTCATGTTAACTACCATCGACGATGAGCCCAATTCAGTTGGTGAGGCAGTCGACTCAACAGAGGGTAAACTCAGGAAGGATTCCATGCTCGAAGAGATGGAATCCTTGTACAAGAATGAGACATGGGATATATTCAAGATAACTAGTGGAAGAAATCCCATTAGTAGAAAGTGGGTGTTCAAGAAGAAGATGAATTTTTAGGACAAGTCGAGAAGTTAAATGCTCGACTGGTAGAGAAAGGTTATTCCCAATCGAGAGAGTCGACTTCGGTGATATGTTTTTCCCCTGTTGCAAAAATAACTTCCATTAGAGTACTAATGTCTATGGCTGCAACATTTGATATAGAGATAGAATATATGGATGTGAAGAATAAAACTACCTGAAACAACTTGAAGGATTTGTAGTAAAGGGAAAGAAAGAGTTGGTGTGAAAAGTCAAAAGATCCCTTTATGGTCTAAAAAAATCGCCAAGGATGTGGTACCATAAGTTTGACACATACATCCTTAGTTTTTTATTTGTGAGAAGAAAATTTGATCACTGCATATATTCCAAGGAAGAAGGTGGATGTTTCATATATGTGTATGTGTATGTTGACGACATGTTTCTGATTGGAAACAACATGGACGCAATAAAGGAGGTGAAGAAGCAACTATCCTCCAAGTTCGACATGAAGGATCTCGGTGCAGCTAACTTAATTTTGAGAATGGAGATTAAGAGAGATTGAGCTGCTAGAAATATCTGGTTGAATTAGATGAATTATATTGAAACAATTCTGAAATTATTCAACATGCAGGATTGCAAACGGGTGAAGGTGCCAATTCCTGTGGGAGCAAGGCTTACTATTGAACAATGTTGAAAGAAACAAGAATAAATAGAGGACATGTCACATGTTCCCTATTAAAGTGTGGTTTGTTTATCCATGTGGATATCGATGGCCACCCACCTTTTCTAACTCACTCAAAACATTTTTCTGGCAATTTTGGCAATTTACTATTTTAAGCCTTTTTTAACATTCGAGGCCATTTTGAGGGCCTAAATGAAGGATTTTTGGGATAGATATTCTCAATGATAGACATAGATTCTGATTGAGGCCCCAAAATGAATCTCCTTGATGATACTTTTCCAACGGGATATTGTTCACCTAAAATAGAGATCGTATGCAAAAGTTACGACCTCGGGAAGTTGATGTACTAACTTACCCAAACGGGGCCCACATGACTTTTTGGTGCTTCATCTCCTAGGGTTAGTTTTTTGGATGTATAGGGTTTTTGAAATTCCTGTTCATTGTGAAAATGACTTCAGACCCTCATTGTAATCTTCTTCTTGTGAATGAGTGCAACCGTCACATCTCTTCTCAAAGATAAGCCACCACCATTCCAACAAGCTTGTTCTCTGTTGCATTTTAAAGTTTCAACTTATTTCCTTATTGAATAGAAAACCAGTTTTACTATATCTATGTCATTTTGTATTAAGCATATTTTAATAATCTGTATTCATTTCTCTCTTCTAATAAAATCCGAATCATTGGTATCAGAGCGGTCAGCTCCTTGTCATCTTAATACATGTCCCCAATGAGGTCAGGGTACAAAGAATTAGTTCTCGAGCTTGTTTCTCTTGAGGAAAAAATACCTTGCACACCTAAGTGACCTATCATGGAAGGATAAAATAAATATGACGGGACATGAGATCCTTTCAAAATGTTTCTTGAGGAATCCCTCATGCAACCAAGGAACAAGATGATGGATAGTTTCGCGCAAATCCTTCGACGACTACAAACAGGAGACACATCTTCCTCAAGTGGAGATGTCTCCCCCTTAAAGGTACAAATCAACTTTGATATTACCATATTTGAAGGTCAGATAGATGCAAATGATGTAGACAAGTGGTTGAATCTACTAGAAGGGTACTTTTTTGTCCATAACTTTTTGAATAGAGAAAATATTACTTTTTCACTCCTCAAAGTCATTCCCCTTGTCAAAGATTGGTGGGAAAATTTCTATGATCAAAAGGAAACAGAGGAAACCTCATTATTTACAGTCGCGACTACCTGGGAATCCTTCAGGGATTATATTAAGGAACAATACTACCTTATTGGAAGTTATGACAAGTTGTATACCAAATGGACCACACTACAGAAACAAAGAGACCAAGCAGTGCCAAAGTTCACAAATATCTTCCATACCTTGCGCACCAATATAGGTATCAAATATTTAGAGTGAAATATGCTACTCAAGTATCATGATTCTATGGATAGATACATCCAAACTAGAATGGATTTTATATACATCTCGTACTTGGGTGTGGCCTATCGATATGTCGTTGAAATCGAGCAGAAGCTCAAACAAAAGACGTGGCAATTTGGGTTGGGGAACCCCTCACAACAAAATCCAGGAAGGAGAAGCCCCAACCCCCATAACAAAGGATAGAGAAAACATGGACAATATCAAGACAGCTAGTCCAAGCCGCAAGCAAAGAAGGACATTGGAAAGACAAAGAAAGATACAGGGAAGTGGTGTGACTTCCATAAGAGCCCTTGGAATAACACTGTTGACTGTCACTCAAATTAGTCCTTGGTGGCCGAAGTGAAATCCTATGAATTAGATGTGGGTTATGACTCTAAGTCAGAACAATAAAGGGGAAGACATATCATTGACGCAGAACCCAGTGCCATTGTTTCTACCACCAAGCTCCATCCTATTGAACCAGATGATCTAGAAGAAGGACACTGCCTCTTCCAATCACATATGTGGGTAAAAGGCACCCCGTTGCACTTCATCATTGATAGCGGTAGCCAAAAGAACCTCATCTCAGTAGAGGTTGTCAAGAATTTGGCCCTGTCGACAACGACACACCCACAACCCTACATCATTAGATGGCTCCACCAAGGAAGTGATCTCCACATCGGCCAACAATGTTGAATGTCATACGACATAAATCCCTTCAAAGATAAGGTATTGTGTGATGGTTCTCCTCTTGAAGTTTGTAATTTTCTTTTGGGCCAACCTTATTTATGGAAACGTCATGTTGTATATAAGTCTAGGCCTCATAGTGTTATTATTACTTTGAAAATGAAATTTACAGGATACCTGAGACAGTCCCTCCTAGTGCTATTTCCTTGATCTCGTCCAAGAAATGCAGGAAGGTCATCTCTCAGACCGGGAAAATTTTCTTCTTCGTGATTCACTCTCAGAGTGAGCGAAATATTGCAGCCACATTCAGAGCCTCCAGAGTCAATCTCTCCACACAAAATATGCAAGTGAACAAGGTCGTGGAAGAATACTCAAATATATTCTCCTCTCCTATCAGGGTACCTCTACATTGTTAGGTCAAGCATCCCATCGATATGACCCCAGGTTCACTGCTTCCCAATGGGCTAGTCTATCACTGCACTTTGTTAGAAAATGAGGAGATCTAGAGGTAGATCCAAGAAATTCCCCACAAGGAGCACATACATCCCAGTTCATTGCCTTGTGGGATCTCAATCGTGTTGGTGCATAAGAAAGATGGGACCTGGCGACTCTACAATAATTACCGGGCCCTAAAAAAAATCATAGTCTGAAAATGATACCCAATTCCTTGAATCAATGGCCTCCTTGAGTAGCTCATGGGGCCCAAATACTTTATCAAGATTAATCTGAAGCCTGGATACCACTAGGTCCCAATAGAATAGACAGATGTATGGAAGACTGCCTTCAAGTCAAAATAAGGTCTTTTTGAATGTTTGGTCATGCCCTTTGGTTTGTCAAATGCTCCAACAAACGTTATCAAGATGATGGACGATATCCTATGACCTTTCACCAATAATTTTGTAGTGGTGTATTTGGATGGCATTCTCATATACAACAAGTCTTGGGCAGAACACTTAAAACATATTCAGCAGGTTATGTACACCCTACGACAGCACAAACTATATGAAAACTTGGAAAAATTCTCCTTTTTCATGGACAAGGTCAATTAATTAGGCTACATCATTGATCAAAATGGTGTGCATGTGGATCCAACCAATATCTAGGTCATCCATGACTGGCCAGCCCCAACCAAACTCACTGAAATTCATAGCTTCTTGGACCTTGCCAATTTCTATCGCAGTTTCGTGTTCAAGTTCTCTCATATTGCATGGGACCTTAGCCAACTAACCAGGGGTGGCCGTAAGGAAAAATTTAAGTGGGGCATGTCCCAACAACAAGCCTTTCATGACTTGAGGAAGTGTTTGTGCTCATCCCTAGTAATTTCATTACTGGAACTACAACATCCCTTTGATATGGAGACAAATGATTCAGACTATATTGTGGGCATCATTCTCACTCAACATGGCCACCCCATGGAATATCATAGTGAGACACTATCAGATGATGTCCGTAAGTACCCTACTTATGAAAAAGAAATGTACTCCATTGTGCAAGCCTTCCTCCAGTGGAGACATTACATTCTTGGGAAGGAGACAATCATCCACACTGATCATAGGCCACTACAGTTCATGCAAACCCAAGGAAAATTGTAGAATGACTGCCATCAAAAGTGGTCCACATACTTACAGCAGTTCCACCTCAACATCAAGTATAAAACATGAAGTACCAATCGAGTTGTTGATTTCCTCAGTCGACCTCCAGTCACGACACTCACCATGGTTCTAGACTCTTACAGCCACAAGACCTATGGATGGCCCCACCTCTACGAGACAGACCCTTACTTCTCCACCACCTACCAAATGTTGGGTGCCAACTCAATGGTCACTAATTTCCATATTCAAGACAGTTTGTTATCATCTGAGACATCTCTGCATTCCATCAAGCGAGCGTGAAAAGTTGATTTGGGAAGCTCATGAAATTCAGGTGGCAGGAAACTTTGGCATCAAAAAGGCAGTGGCAGTTCTAAAGAAACATTTCTAGTGGATGAAACTTTGACAATATGTAGGCAAGTATATCAGGTCCTGCATTGCCTGCGCTATTTCCAAAACGACCACTAAGAAAAAGGGCTTCTACACCCGTCTTCCTACTCCTAACAGGCCATGGGAATCCTTCTCAATGGACTACATGTCGAGCCTCCCATCCACCAAGAGGGGAAATGACTATGTTTTTGTGGTTGTTGATCTCTTTTACAAGATGGCGATTCTAGCTGCCTCCAAGAAGAACATCATAGCAGAAGCCACTGCCAATATATTCTTTGAACGAGTATGGGTACATTTTAGGATCCCACAAACCATTGTCTAAGACTGTGACATTCGGTTCCTCAACGCATTCAATTCGAGCCTCTGGTCACTGTTGGATACCAAGCTCACCAAATACACTTCCTTCCACCCCCAGATAGATGGCCAAACTAAGGTCGTCAATTGGATGCCCGTACATATCCTATGCATGTACAATTCAAAACACCCCCTCACATAGGATGAGAGTCTTCCCTATGTCCAACATAGCTACAACCAAGCCCTTCATAGTTCAACTAGACACAATCCCTTTCAGGTGGGATTGGGATTCCAACCATTGGAACCCATGGATGTTTCTATACCCCTGGTGACTACCTCAACCAAATCATTCCTTGCTCAACCAGAAGTTGACAAATCCACCTGGTTCATAGATTGGATCCAACACATCTTCCAATAAGTTTAGGATATTATACAGAAGTCTACTTCCATGTACAAGAAGAGCCATGATCAACATCAGGAGCCACATAAGTTTCAGGTGGGAGACAAAGTTTGGTTGCACTTGCAGAAAGCACGCCTTACAGGGCCCCATAAGAAGCTTCTCCCACTCTGTTATGGTTCATACACCATCACCAAGGCTATGGGTGAAAATGATTTTGAGCTCAATATTCCCCCTTTCCTTGGCCTGCACCCATTCTTCAGCGTGGCTCTCATTCGGCCATATTTCCCACCATTATTGGACACAGCAGAGATAGAAGAGAAAATGACACCAATAGATATCAACCCTGAATGCATGCAACATGACTCTAGTGATCATATTGTGGACACACAGATCAAGGTCACTCGACAACAAAGGATCCAACTTTATCAAGTCATTAAAGCAGGACAACTCCTGCACCAACGCAAGTGGCTCACCCGGGGCCAAATTCAGCAGAAATTTCCTCATCTGATGGGGGAAATCAATGAAATGGATACCATTGATTCCTAATAAGGGATGATTTATCTAGGTGGATATCGGTGGCCACCCACCTTTTCCAACTCGCTCAAAATAGTTTTCTGGCAATTTTGACAATTTACTATTTTTAGCAGTTTTTAACTTTTGGGGCCATTTTGAGGGCCTAAATGAAGGTTTTTTGCGATCAAGATTCTAAATGATAGTCAAAGGCCCTGATTGAGCCCCAAAAATGAATCTCCTCAACAATACATTTCCAATGGGCTATTGTGTGCCTAAAACAGAGATCATATGCAAAAGTTATGACTCCAAGAAGTTGATGTACTAACTTACCTAAATGGGGTGCACATGACTTTTGGTGCTTCATCTCCTAGGGTTAGGATTTTGGATTTCTAGGTTTTTTGAAATTCATGTTTATTTTTAAAATTTCGTTGGAGCCTCATTATAATAATCTTCTTGCGAATGAGCACAACCGTCACATCTCTTCTTAGAGATAAGTCGCCACCATTCCAACAAGCTTGTTTTCCGCTGCATTTTATAGTTTAATCTTATTTCCTTATTTAATAGAAAAATATTTTTACTGTATGATGCCAATGCCCTCCCCACAACCCACAGGTCAGAAGTTCCATGTCATCTCACAGGATCTCCCCTTCCTTTGTGGCCGAAGAACTCAACTGTTCTTCTATTTCCCTATCGGGAAATCTACACCCACAATAAACCTTCACTGGATCTTCCTTTCGCACTCGGAATATCGGACTTTGCGACTTCGCAATGTCAAAGGCTGAGCACTGGACTCTTGAATCCCTGAGACCCGATAACTAGTCAACGCTGACCTTCTCTTCCCTCCATCGGGACTTTCCCTATCGCGAATTCATCACTCGCGATCTCAAGCAACTTGGTTCTCTGACTCCCGATGCCTGATATGCCGAAACTCCAACGCACGTGCGATTTGTCCCTTCAACTTCCCGTCACTTCTATCGGGATTTCAAACTTTGCGGGATCGCGAATCCTGATGTTAATGTTTTGGCACTACTTGCTGTGAAACCCCGATAACTCGTGCCACCTGTCCTCCACTCACCGACTCCGCTATGGCCCACGCTATCTTTTAACTTTCGGGATATCGCGTATCGCGATTTTCGTTGCAATGTTTTGGAGTTTCAATCCACAAAACCCCAATACACGATATACGTGTAGATCCAATGGTCCTGGCTGACGTGGATCAATGACTCTCTCCCTCCTGAGCTTTATCCTCTCCAGAACACGTCACGGTATCCCCCCTGCACCTCTGCGAGATCCAACGGCTCATGGAGATTCACGGTTTTTTCTCAGGGAACTCCATCCATTCATTACTCCTGATGAAATTTGTGAATTGACCAAGTGTTCCTCTCCACAGAACTTGTTCACCTTCACGCAACCTTGCGACACTTCTTACAAACTCTCAATCACGGCTTCCCTACACTGTTCTTTAGTAGAATTTGAAGGCCTATCCTTCCTGAGCTTTATTACAACTCTAAGCCTTAGAAAAAGACTCCTTGCATGCACTCCTTGCGGAAACCGTCAAACACTCTCAAGTGCTTGAATACTTCGACTATGCGCACACCTGCAGCAGTAGTCCCTCAACATTTTTCTCATAATCGCAACTCTAAGACTTTACTTGTCCTGCACACTCCTTGCACGGATCCTATTCCCAACTGCATCTTTGGGATAAATGAGAACAAAAACTATCTCTACCTGAACCCCCTGTCAACGCACTCCTTGCGGACACTTCAACTGCACTCCTTGCAGGAATTCTCTGGCTCAAATAGAGAAACAATTGAAACTCATTCCTCCTTCCTTTCAGATTCCAACCTCAACATGAAATCACATACACAGCATATCAAAGAAAATGTATAACAGGAAGCAAACACCAAATGAGCATATCAACATCTCTATACAGAGAACAGACACAAAACCATGAATTTGAATCAAAGCTTCTTCTATTAATTCAAATATCTGTAAATGGGTGTTCTTACACAGCTCTCTACTTCTTTCCTGTGTTCTTCATACACAATTGCTCATACTCTTCCATAATGTTACAAATTCACAATGAGGGTGTCTATACCCCGTTTCCCTCTTGCGCTCTCAAATAGTATAATCTAGAATTAAATTCTATCTACTTTACATTAACTATCTTAAATGCCTCTACCTACTAAGGATGAGAGAAATTTTCTCAAGGTCCATTACATTATACAAGTGCGCTTCAATAAATTGTTACATTTATGTTCATGCAACAACTTCAAGGCGTTTTCAAAATTTGTGTTGGCTTGTCTAGTTGTCTTCCGCTTTCGCGCTGGCTCCCTTGATGAGTTGGCAATGCTCCTACATCATACTCCTCAGCTTGAAACTTTTCATGGGCTCCTGTGCATGAGCTCATGCACAGTCTGCCCATGCTTATGTATCTCTTATTCATTCTCCCAGCTGGCATCTTCAACTGGATGGTTCTTCCACTTGACCAGATACTCGAAGTATTCTTTCCTCCTGGTCTTCTAACCTACTCTCTTGTCTAGTATGCGCTCCATATGTGGCTTCTCTGCAACTGGAATCTATTTTTTCCACTGGATCACTGGCTGATCAATTCCAGTCTCTTCTTCCCCAGCTCTATATGGATACAAATTTGAGATGTTGAATATCGAGGAAATTCCGATCCCATCGGATAATTCAATCTCATAAGCGTTCATCCCATATTTCTTCAAGACCTTGCAGGGTCTGATTTTCTTCATCTTCAGCTTATTATATGTTCCTCTCAGGAACCTTTCTTTTCTCAAATGTGCCAGAACAAGATCATCAACCTCAAACTGAAGTTGTCTTCTATGCTGATCTACTTGGCGTTTATATTCCTGATTTGATTCCAACAGTTGCTCCTTCACCTGGCTGTGAAGTTCTTTTATCACCTCTGCGAATTCTTCTGCACTAGCGTTGCTAGTCACATTCTGTCCTGAATCCCTCAGTTCAGAAATTCCTCTCGGCTGTATGCCATAGACAATCTGAAATGGACTCTGTATTGTACTCTGATTCACTGAATCATTATATGCAAACTTTTCTTGCGGCAATATGTTGTCTCATTGGTTGTGGTGTTCTGTCACCAAGCTTCTCAGCAAGTCTCCTAGACTTTTGTTTACCACTTCTGTCTGTCCGTCTATTTGAGGATGATAAGATGAACTAAATGAAAAGTTAGTTCCCAGCTTCTTCCATAAGGTCCTCCAAAAATGCCCTATGAATTTCATGTCTCTGTCCGAAACTATACTCCTCGGCAAACCATGAAGTCAAATGACCTCTTTGAAAAACAGGTCCGCAATGTGAGTTGCGTCACTGGTTTTCTGACATGGAATGAAGTGTGCCATTTTGGAAAATCTATCTACCACCACAAAGATCGAATCACAACCGCTTTGTGTTCTTGGCAACCCCAATACAAAATTCATGCTAATCGCATCCCACGACCTTTCAGGTATGGGAAATGGTTGATGAAAACTCGTATTCTACTTCCTCCCCTTCGAATGCTGGCAAATTCTGCATCTGTCCACAAATCTCATGACATCTTCTCACATCCCTAGCCAAAAGTATGACTTGTTCAGCTTTGCAAAAAAAATTTCATGACCGAAGTGTCCGGCCAATCCTCCACTGTGTTTCTCTTTCAGCAAGTTCTCCCTCATGGAGCATTTCGGAATACATAGTTGATTGCCCTTAAACACCAATCCTTCCTGGATCATGTATTCGGCCCACTAGCTTCTATCTCTGAGAATTGGATTCTCAGTTGCTTCATACGCTTCCTTGAAATCCTGATCTTCGGCGTACATGTCCTTGAGATCATCAAAACCCAGCGTTTTGACTCGGAACTCCTGCAACAACAAACACTTCCTGCTCAAAGCATCAACAACATTGTTAGCAGTACCAGCAATATGTTTTATCACAAAAGTGAAATTCTGCATAACTCAACCCATTTGACATGTTTCTGATTCAACTTCTCCTGTTGAGTCACAAACTGCAATGCATGATTGTCACTGTACAAAACAAACTCTTTGGGTATCAAGTAATGCCTCCATTTCTTCAATGCCTATATGATAGCGTAAAATTCCTTATCATAAGTGGAATATTTCAACTTCGCTTCATTCAGCTTGTCGCTGAAATACGCTATTGGCTTGTCTTCTTGACTTAAGACTGCCCCGATTGCAAATCCACTTGCATCGCATTTCACCTGAAATGTATTTTGGAAATACGGCAACACCAAAACCAGTTGTTCTGTGATCTTCCTCTTCAACAGATTAAATCTCTTTTCGGCCTCTTCAGTCCAGTGAAAATACTGTAGAAACTAGCCAATCCATGAAAACTTCTCACCTTGAAAATACTTCTTGGTGATGGCCAATTCTTGATCACTTCCACCTTATCTGGATCCATCCTCAATTCATTTTCTGAAATAAAAAATCCCAAGTAAATGAGATCTCTCTTCATAAATGAGGATTTCTTCATGTTTATCAACAGTTTCTCCTGTTGCAATTTTTTCATCACTATAGCCAAATGCTTCAGATGCTCCCCTATCATTTGACTGAAAAACAGTATGTCATCCAAATATACAATGACAAATTTCCCAATGAATTCCTTCAGGACTTCGTTCATCAACCTCATGAAGGTACTTGGTGCATTTGTTAATCCAAATGGCATCACAAGCCATTCATATAGCCTTTCGTTTGTTTTGAATGTTGTCTTCAATTCATCACCTTCTCTCATGCGAATCTGGTGATATCCACTTTTCAGGTCAATCTTCGAAAAATACCTTGCTCCACTCAAGCAATCCATCAGATCATCCATCCTCAGCAATGGAAATCTATACCTGATGGTTATCTTATTAATCACCCTCGAGTCATTACACATCCTCCAACCTCCATCTTTCTTCGGACTGAGTACTGTTGGAACATCACATGGACTCAAGCTTTCCCTGACCAAACCTTTGTCCAACAAATCTTGGACCTGTCTTTTTACCTCTTCATTCTCCTGCGGCATAAATCTGTATGCGGCTTTGTTTGGAAAACTGGCTCCTAGTATGAGATTAATATGATGACTCACACTCCTGATCGATGGCAACGAACGAGGTAATTCATCCACGACTATATCAGCAAACTCTCCCAGCAGTTCCTAAATCTCCTCTGGCAAATCATCCACTCTTGTGTTGGTCAAAACAATCCTTGGCTTCCTGTCCACAATGAACTGTGGATCCTCCTTCTTCTTAACCTCTATAAGAAGTTCCTTCCCACTCATG
>SNQJ01S0043852.1:90196-101773 GCA_010110895.2 Picea sitchensis
CTATCTTGAATTCAACCAAGCATTGTTTAGTGACAGTTACCTGGTGTCCTTTCTGTAGCCACGAAACTCTGTATGGGCTTGGATGATCAGTCGTCTCCAGCTCCAGCTTCTCTACCATTTATGTAGATATGAGATTGTTTGTGCTACCACTGTCCACAATGACCTTGCATACCCTGTCCTTGGTCTTGCAAGCAGTCCTAAAAATTCTGGTCCTTTGGACTGAACTTTCCACCTCTTTCTCAGGTGTCAAAAGGACTTTTCACATCATGAGTGATCTTCCACCTTCAACGTCTTCTGCTTCAACATCTCGCCTTTGTGCCTCGGTGATGTGAGCCTCTCCAGTTTCTTTCTTTTTCTCTGGAAACTCAAATGACTTGTGCCCATTCCTTCCACATGTGAAGCATGTAATTACTCCACCTCTTCCTCTTCCTCTACCTCTAGTACGAGGAAAAGTGTTGTTGTTATCATAATCTCCTCTCTTCTCATTATGTTGCCCCCTCTGTTCAGCATATGGCCCTCTCTGTGAGGTTCTACCTCTCTCAACTTTACCCTGAGGTTTATTCGATTCCTCTTTGGGCTTCTGGTTTCTATCCTAGGCAACTGATTTTCCTCTGGGCTGGATCTTGCCTCGACCCCTCTGACTCTTCTTTCGACTCAGCTTCTCTTCTGCTTTTAAAGCCATCTGATAAGAATTTTCCACCATTCATATGGTTACCATGCTCATCTCATCTTGGATATCATATCTTAGGCCATTCATATATCTGGAAACTTTCTCATCATCGCTCTCCCAATGACCTGCCTTGATATTCAATCTATAGAAATCCTCAGTATATTCCTCCACTGTTATCAGCTTCTGTCTCAGGTTCTGCATTCTCTTGAACAGATAAATTTGATAGTCCCTCGGGATGAATTTCTCTTTTATCTTTGCGATCATCCTATCCCAGCTCTTAATCTTTTGCTTTCCCTTGCAGCGTCTGTCATCTTGTAGTTCATCCCACCATAGTGTTGCATGTCCCTTCAATCTAGTGACAACATGCTTGACTTTCTTGTCTTCTTCGACATCTTCATAGTTGAAGTATGTGTCTAGAGCTCTAATCTAGTCTAGAATCTCCTCTGCATCCAAGTTTCCCTCGTAAATTGGAATGTCCATCTTTTCTCTTGCACCCATCCTTGCAATAGCTCTGATCAAATTCTCGTTTGATGCATCTTCGGCTACAACTTCTTCTTCACGTTCAGCCTCAACTTTGTTTTCAGAATCACTCAGATCCCCTGCACTGGTTGTGCATCTTTGTGTTGTCTCCATGTCTTCGAGTCTAGCTTAGAGAACATGCATTTGTCTCTCTATGCCTGGATCTACCATCTTCCTGCCTCTTCTTTGTGGCATCTCCCTATCCTCTAGATCGGGTGACTGTCTATCTCTTCTCGGTGGAATGGTGAATTATCCTCTTCTCTGCTACAGAAAGCAAATAACCTTTATGTGCTCTGATACCACTTGAAGTGTATCAGAGTGTTCCTTACCCCTTTCTGCCTCTTCCTGCCTAAAATATACAAGCAAGAATCAAGCTCTGATACCACTTGACACCAACGCCCTCCCCACAACCCGCAGGTTGAAAGGTCCACGTCAGCTCATAGGATCTCCCCTTCCTTCGTGGCTGAAGAACTCAATTGTTCTTTTATTTCCCTATCGGGAAATCTGCACCCACAGTAAACCTTCACTGGATCTTCCTTTCTCACTCGGAAGATCGGACTTTGCGACTTCGCAATGTCAAAGGACAAGCATTGGACTTTCGAATCCCTGAGACCCAATGACCAGTCAATGCTGACATTCTCTTCCCTCTATCGGGACTTTCCCTATCGCGAATTTAGCACTCGCGATGTCAAGCAACTCGATTCTTCGACTCTCGATGCCCGATACATCGAAACTCCGACGCATGTGCGAGTTGTCCCTTCAACTTCCCGTCACTTCTATCGGGATTTCAAACTTTGTGGGATCATGAATCCTGATGTCAATGTTTCGGCACTACTTGCTGGGAAACCCCGATAACTCATGCCACATGTCCTCCACTCGCCGAATACGCTATGGCCAACATTATCTTTTAACTTTCAGGATATCGTGTATTGCGATTTCCGTTGCAATGTTTTGGAGTTTCAATCCACAAAACCCCGATACATGATATACGTGTAGATCCAACAATCCTGGCCGGCGTGGATCAATGACTCTCTCCCTCCTGAGCTTTATCCTCTCCAGAACATGTCACGGTATCCCCCCTGCACCTCTGCGAGATCCAACGGCTCATGGAGATTCGCGGTTTCTCTTCAGGGAACTCCATCCATTCGTTACTCCTGATGAAATTTGTGAATTGACCAAGTGTTCCTCTCCACAAAACTCGTTCACCTTCACACAACCTTGCGACACTTCTTACGAACTCTCAATCATGTCTTCCCTACACTGTTCTTCAACAGAATTTGAAGGCCTATCCTTCTTGAGCTTTATTACAACTCTGATCCTTAGAAAAAGACTCCTTGCATGCACTCCTTGCGGCAACCTTCAAACACTCTCAAGTGCTTGAATACTTCGACTCTTCGCACACCTGCAGCAGCAGTCCCTCAATGTTTTGCTCAGAATCGCAACTATGAGACTTTACTTGGCCCGTGCACTCCTTGCACGGCTCCTGTGCCCAACTGCACCTTTGGGATAAATGAGAACAAAAGCTATCTCTACCTGAACCCCCTGTCAACGCACTCCTTGCAGGAATTCTCTGGCTCAAATAGAGAAACAATTGAAACTCGTTCCTCCTTCCTTTCAGATTCCAACCTCAACATGAAATCACATACACAGCATATCAAAGAAAATGTATAACAGGAAGCAAACACCAAATGATCATATCAACCTCTCTATACAGAGAACAGACACAAAACCATGAATTTGAATCAAAGCTTCTTCTATTAATTCAAATATCTGTACATGGGTGTTCTTACACAGCTCTCTTCTTCTCTCCTGTGTTCTTCATACACAATTGCTCATACTCTTCCATAATGTTACAAATGCACAATGAGGGTGTCTATATCCCGTTTCCCTCTTACACTCTCAAACAGTCTAATCTAGAATTAAATTCTATCTACTTTACATTAACTATCTTAAATGCCTCTACCTATTAAGGATGAGAGAAATCCTCTCAAGGTCCATTACATTATACAAGTGCGCTTCAATAAATTGTTACATTTATGTTCACACAACAACTTCAAGGCATTTTCAAAATTTGTGCTGGCTTGTCCAGCTGTCTTCCGCTTCCGCGCTGGCTCTCTTGATGAGTTGGCGATGCTCCTGCATCACTGTATATCTATTATTATGTGTTAAGAATCTTTTAATAATCTGTATTCATTTCATTCTTCTCATAAAATATGGATCTTTGGTAGTGTAATGTATGTAATGGTCTACACTCGACCAGACATTGTCCATGTAGTTGGAGTGTTGAGAAGGTACATGATGACACCCATAAAGGAGCATTGGGCAACTATCAAGAGAGTATTCAGATATTTGTGTGACATGAAGGACTATGTTATATCCTACCAAGGAAAACCTGGAGGTGATAGTGGTAAATTAGATGTACATGGATTTATTGATGCCAATTGGGTTGGAGATCTTGATCAATGGAGGTTGACCAGTGGATATGTCTTCAAGATGGTTAATGAAGGAATAAGCTAGATGAGTCAGCGAAATGTAGTTATATCCTTGTCAACAACTGAATTTGAATACATGGTGGCCACTCATGGAAGCAAAGAAGCGGTATGGCTTCAAAGGTTTTGTTTAGGAATCGGGTTTGAGTAGAGAGCTATGAAGGTAAGTTGCGATAGTCAAAGCACAATATTTCTGGAAAAGAACCCTACTGATCATTCAAAGACTAAGAACATTGTTGTAAAGTAATATTTTGTAAGATAACTGGTGCAAAGTAACAAGGTTCTATTGGATAAAGTATACACGATGGGAAACATAGAAGACACATTGACCAAGTTTATGAGTGTTGTGAAGTTCTTTTGATGCAGAGAGGAAATGAGAATTTCTACCCTGGCTCTGTGAATGAAAGATCAGGAATATCTTGTTTCAAGAAATAAGACAACAAGTGGGAGAATGTTGGGTTGTTATATTCTTTGCAAAGAAATTCTAGTCGAGGTAAATTGAATAATGGTGGAAGGTCGAGGTGGATCAACAACGGGTCAAAGTCAAGGTAGATTGAAAACAAGTCAAAGGTTGGGAGATTCAAATGGGTAAAATCGAAGTCGAAGATATCGATGACAATTCAACTGACAATAGGTCAAAGTTTGGGCATGAGAGGACCGAATAGAGACTGAATGAATGTCAACTAGTAACCCGACTTGAAGTCAACTATTACAGGATCTTGGTTTTTCCAGGATTTGTAGCCAATGATATGCATGGATCTATAACCCTTTTTGGGCACCAATATTTAGGTTTTTTCCAGTAGTAAGGCCTATAAAGAGGCATGTTTTAAGGTCGTAGAGGATAATGAAAAATATTCTAATGCATGTGTAAATTGTAGGTTGTTGGTCATGTGTATGTATGTCGAATTGGCTACAGAGTTGTTCTTGCATAGGAAAGAGGGTATGATGTTGATTGTGTCTTAAGTGTGGACCAAGGTTAAACATGTAACCTTTTATTATGATTAAATAAAACAACAAGAGATAAGAACTCTGAAAGGAATGTTGGCTTTCTCAGTTAAGGGTTTCCAGGGTAAAATATCGTCGTACTCTGTGATTTCTTGTGTCATTTGTGTTCTTGATTAAATTATTCTTCTCTTCTTCTAGGATTAGTGTAGAAGCGTCTTTCATTTCCTGACATGGGTCCCATAACAAGTGATAACATATATGCATGAACAAAAATGAAACCCAAGAGTACTAAAATCTCCTCTAAATCCTAGAGAACCATAATGTTATCAAATTAAATGTTTAAAAATATAATAACTAAAATATAAAAATAATTTATCTATATAATTTTTGAAAAAAAAAATCAATTCAAATAAAGTTTGAATAATGTTAAAATTATCATGTTAATGTATGCAATAGCATCCAATAATAATTAACAATAGAATAAAATTAATTAATATTAAAAAACGAACAGATTTCTAAATAACAATAATCTCATAATAAATTCAGTAGCCAATGTACTGTGATGTGATGTTTCCTGGGAAAATTAATTAGAAACTAAAAATCAAACACAGATGGTCTGATCGAGGTGGATATTGATGGCCACCCACCTATTCCAACTGTCTCCTCTTGACAATTTTTAGTTCAACATGTTTCTCTATAATTATGATATTTCTTTGTAGTTGTGGGTTTTTCACTTTTGGGGCTATCTTGAATCCATACACAACATCTGGGTGGATATCAGTGGCCACCCACCTATTCCAACTGACCTATTTTGAAAGTTTTCATGTCAGTGCATCTTTTTTTACTTCAAGGGTTGTTTTGGGTCCCTAAATAGTGTTTTTTTTTTCATAGCCAAATTATAAACAAAGTTATATTTTGATGGAATAATGTGTAATTCTCAAAAATACCTTTCAAATGGGGTATAACATGCCTAAAATGAAGGTCGTATGCAAAAGTTACGACCCCAAGAAGTTGAGGTACCAACTTACCCATCTAGGTCCACATAACTTTTGGTGTTTAACCTCCTAGGGCTAGGTTTTTGGATGTATAAGGTTTTCAAATTCATGAGTAATGTTAAAAATGCCTCTGGAGCCTCATTGTAATTATTCTACTCAAACCAATGCATGTAGAAACAACATCTCTTCTCAGAGATAACTACCACCATTCGAGCAAGTTGTTTTCAGTTCTATAGTTTTACACTTTCAACCTATTTAATTTATTCAATAGAAGTTATTTTTCACTCGATATATGTTTTTTTTATTTGTATCTCTATTTTATTGTATTCAATATATTATTCATTTCATTTTGATCATAAATCCATATCAATAGTATTAGAGCGATCTGCTCTTCATTTGTTTTTCTCTGTGCATGTCACCTGCAAGATTTGGGTACAAGAAGTTGGGACTCGAACCAGTCGATCCTTTCCAAGATCGACTGTATTGAGCCCAGAAAAAAATCATGGGGGATGAGAAGAAATATTATGGAGTAGGAAATCCTTTTAAACTTTTTCTTGAGGAAGCCCTTGCGCAACAAAAGAATGAAATGTTGGACAACTTTGCACAAATCCTTCGACGACTTCCCAAAGTAGATGCATCTTCATCAAGAGGCCACACAACCCCCTTCAAGGTACAATTAAATTTTAATATTCCATTATTTGAAGGACTGATAGATGTGTATTTTTTAGATAAATGGTTGAATTTGCTCGAAGGGTATTTTTCACTCCACGATTTTTCTGATAGGGAAAAAATTACTTTTCCACTCCTTAAGGTTGCCCTCCATGTTAAGGATTGGTGGGATACTTACTTTAAGCAAAGGGCCATAGAGGAATATAAAATATTTTTGGTCGCCCCCACATAGGATTCCTTCAGATATGTCATTAAAGAGCAATACTACCCTATTGGAAGCTACAATGACCAAAAAAAAAGATGAACCATGTTGCGTCATGAAAGGGACTAGACAGTACCAGATTTAACTAATATTTTCCATAACCTGCGCACCAAATTGGGTATCAAAGACTCCAAATGACATCTGGTGCTCAAATAATGTGGTTGTC
The DNA here is from genome assembly GCA_010110895.2 of Picea sitchensis. Taxonomy (NCBI): domain Eukaryota; kingdom Viridiplantae; phylum Streptophyta; class Pinopsida; order Pinales; family Pinaceae; genus Picea; species Picea sitchensis. The sequence continues at coordinate 96,912 of SNQJ01S0043852.1, forward strand.
TGCAAAGATACATTCAGACAAAAATGTATTTTTTGGACATCACATCATTAGGTGCAACTTATAGATATGTTGTCGAGATCAAGCAGTGATTTAAGCAGAAGAGGTGAGAGTTTGGATCTGCAAACTCCTCACAGCCAAAAAAGGGAAAAGGTGGCCCCAACCCACAAAGCAAGGGACAGATAAAATATGTCCACTCTCAATACAACCAGTCCAAGCCACAACCCAACAAGGGTAATGATAATTCAAAGAAGGACATGGGAAAGTGGTGTGAATACCATAAAATCCCCTGGCACAACACCAAAGAATTTCTCTCGAAATAGTCACTGGTGGCCAAGATGAAATATTCTGAGTCAGAGAAATATTATGAATATGAATCAAATCCATAAGGAGGGAAGCAAATTATTGACATTGAACCCAATGCCACTGTCACTACCACCAAATTTCAGCCAAGCAAACTAGAAGAACCAGAGGAAGGGGAATGCCTCTTTCACTCACGTATGTGGGTAAAGGGGGATCCTCTTCATTTCATTGTTGATAGAGGTAGTCAAAAGAACATGATCTCAATAGAGGTCATCAAGTGACTGGACCTATCAATGACACTGCACCTGCAAATTTGCATCATCCAACAATGTCATCTTCCCTATGAAATAAAGTCCTTCAAAGACGAGGTATTTTGTGATACTTCTCCCCTTGAAGTTTGTGATGTTATTTTAGGCCAGCCATATTTGTGGAAGTGACATGTTGTGTATGATTCCAGACCCCACAGTTTTATTATTACTTTGGGTAGACAATTGTATAGGATACTAGAGGTAGCATTGCCTACCACTATTTATTCAATCTCTGCTAAGGAATGCAGTAAGTTCATTTCAAAGACTGGGAAGTTCATATTATTTGTGATATGTGCTTGCAGTAAGCTGAAGGTCACTGCCACATCCATGAACTCTACATAGAGCCTCTCTTTGCAACAGAAGCAACTGGACAGGATTGTGGAAGAGCATGGAGACATCCTCTCCTCACCCAGTGAGGTACTAATGCTCTACCAAGTCAAGCATCCAATTGATCTAACCCCAAGTGCACCTCTTCCTAATGGACCTGTCTATCATCGCTCACTGATGGAAAGTAAAGAAATCAAGCATTAGATCCAAGAGTTCCTTCAAAAGGGGCACATCTAACCCAAATCCTCCCCTTCTTGGAAGCTCGATTGTACTGGTGCAAAAGAAATATAGGACCCGATGGCTCTGAATTGAATACAGATCACTAAACAAAATCACAGTAAGGAACTGGTACCCAATTACATGAATTGATTACTTTCTTAACCAACTGAAGGGGGGAAAGTTATTTAGCAAGATTGACCTAAAGAATCGCTAGTAGTCGCTACCACCAGGTTCCCATTGAACCGAATGATGTATGGAAGACAAATTTCAAATATAAATAAGGTCTCTTCGAATGGTCATTCATACCCTTTGGCTTAACAAATGCACCAATAACTTTCATAAGGTTAATGGATGATGTATTGAGACCCTTCACCAAATCGTTTTTAGTGGTATATCTATATTACATCGTCATCTTCAATAGAACTTGGGAGGAGAACATGCCACACATTCACTAGGTTTTGAGCACTCTGCAACAACACAAGCTATATGCCAACTTGGAAAAATGCTACTTTGGCATGAAAAAGGTCGAATACTTGGGCTACATTTTTTATGATCATGGGGTACATGTGTATCTAGCTAAGATCCAAGTCATCCATGACTAACCATCTCCGACCACACTAACCAAGCTTCAGAGCTTCTTGGGACTTGCCAACTTCTACCGACGGTTTGTGTTGGGATTATCCCATATTACATGGGCCCTCATCCAAGTGACCAGGGGAGGTAGGAAGGAAAAGTCTACATTGGGGAAGGCACACCAATGAGAATTTGATGATTTGAATCTTCTCTTTTTCTCATCTCCAATACTCTCTTTACCTGATCTCCAAAAATTATTCAATATTGAGACTGATGCATTTGACTATGTTGTAGGTATAGTTCTCACTCAACACCATCATCCAATAGCATACCATAGTGAGACACTCTCAAATACCGTTTAGAAATACCCCACCTGTGACAAGGAAATGTATTCCATTGTGCAATCATGTCATCAATGGAAACATTACATTCTAGGAAAGTAGACAATAATCCACATTGATCACAAGCCTTTGCACTTCATACAGACACAGGAGAAGTTGCGGAATGACCGCCATCAAAAGTGATCCACATACCTGCAATAGTTCCATCTCAACATCAAGAATAAGAAAGGGAGCACAAATTGTGTCGTTGACTGCCTCAGTCGACCTACCGTTGTTTCACTCACCATAGTGATCCATTCCTATGGGCATGAGGCATTTGAGTGGCCCCAACTTTATTGACGTGATCCCTACTTCGCCACCACCTATCATCTCTTGGGTACATGCACGAATATCACTGATTTGCACGTTCATGATCTGGACTGTTATGCCATTAGGTCCACCTTTGTGTTCTGACTAGAGAGCATGAAAAGATGATTTGGGAGGCTCACTATAGTCATATGGAAATACATTTTGGTGTGGAGAAAACTGTGGTTGTTCTACAGAAACATTTTTAGTGGCCAAAAATTCAACAGGACATTAGCAAGTATATAATATCTTGAACTTCCTATGTCATTTCCAAGCCAACAATAAAGAATCAAATCTTATACACCTTTCTTCCTACTCCCTATAGGTCTTGGGAATCCATCTCGATGGATTCCGTGTCTGGCCTTCTGTCCACCAAGTAAGGAAATTATTTTATATTTGTGTTGGTTGATTGATTTTCAAAGATGGCCATTCTCACAGCCTGTAAGAAGAACATCACAGCAGAATATACTTTCAAGATCTTCTTCGAACAAGTGTGGGTCCATTTTTGGATACCACAAACCATTATCTCATATCAGGACAACAGGTTCCTCATCACATTTTGGTCAATTCTCTAGTCATTGCTTGACACCAAGCTCACTAAATTGACTTCCTTCCACCCCCAAACTAACGGCCAAAAAAAGGTCATCAATTAAATGATTGTGCAAATCTTGTGCATGTATAACTCTAAGAATCAACATACATGGTATGTGAGTCTTCCCTATGTTCAACACGACTACAAAAAGGCTCTCCATAGCTCCACCGTCCATAGCCAATTTCAGGTGGGGATGGGATTCCAACCCTTGGGTCCCATTGATGTTGCACTACCTCTTGAAACCACATAGAAATAATCTTCCCATGTTTAGTCTAAGGCCAACAAATCCACTAGATTCATTGAGTGTATTCAACACATTTGCCACCAGGTCCATGAGATTTTGTAGAAAGCCAATGCTAAGTATAATCAACGCCATGATCAATACCGGGTACCGCACAAGTTTCAGGTGGGAGACAAGGTATGGTTACATTTTCAAAAAGATATCCTTATAGGGCCCCATTGAAATCTCCATCCACCTTGATATGGGCCTTACACTATCACCAAGGTTGTGGATGACAATGATTTTGAGATCAACACTCCCCCCTTCCTTGGCTTGCACCTAGTGTTCAATGTGGACCTACTCTGACCATATTTTCCACCATTATTAGACACCTCGAAGATTGCATAACATTAGAGCTCAACCTTGACTGCATGGGATAGGGATCCAATGATCATATAGTGGACACATAGTTCAAGGGAACACGCCAGTAGAGGATCCAGATTTATCTGGTTTTCAAGGCAGGGCAACTCCTGCACCAAGGCAAGTGGCTCACCTGAGGCCAAATTCAACAAACATTCCCTCAATTGATGGGAGCATTCAATGTAATCGATACCATTTCTTCCTAAGTGGGGATAATTGATACATGTGTATATTGGTGGCCACCCACCTACTCCAACTGACTCCTCTTGACAATTTTTAGTTCAACACGTTTCTTTGTAATGATGAAATTTCTTTGTAATTGTGGGTTCTTCACTGTCAGGGCTATGCTAAAGCCCTACATAGGATCTAGGTGGATATTGGTGGCCACCCACCTATTCCAACTAGATTATTTTTTAAGTTTTAATGTTAGTACATCTTTTTGTACTTCCAAGGTCGTTGTGGGGCCATAAACAATTTATTTTGTCTTTCCACAGTCAAACTGTATACAAATTCAGAGTTTGATGGAACAATGTGTATTCGTCTAAGATACCTTTCCAATGGGCTATCACACACCTAAAATGAATGTCGTATCCAAAAGTTACAACCTCAGGAAGTTGAGGTACCAACTTACCCATCGGGGCCCACATAACTTTTGATGTTTCATCTCCTAGGGTTAAGTTTTTGGATGTCTAGGGTTTTGGCATTCATGAGTAATTTTAAAAAGGCCTCTAGATCCTCATTGTAATCATTTTGCTCAGAATAATGTGTGTAGAAGCCACATCTCTTCTCAGAGATAACTACCATCATTCGAGCAAGTTGTTTTCAGTTCTGTAGTTTTACAGTTTCAGCCTATTTTTTTTATTCAATAGAATTTATTGTTCACTAGATATCTGTTGTTATTCTTTGTATCTCTTTGCTATTGTATTCAATCTATTATTCATTTCGTTCCTCTCATAAATCCGGATCATGGTCCATTATCTTTTTATCATTCAAAAGTTGTTTTTTGCTTGTTAAAGAATGACTTATAGTCATATTTGTGTTCCTACTAAAAATAGTTTTTGCATTTTTAGAAGTATTTTGTTTTTCTATAAACATTCATTCATATTTAGATTTTCATCCATCCACCTATAGTATATTCTAATTATATCATATTATGTTTTGAGCATATGTGAGAAAATTGGTCTTCTTTCATTTCTAAGTAAATACATTCCTAAGTA
>SNQJ01S0043852.1:101823-132698 GCA_010110895.2 Picea sitchensis
TGTGGACACTTCAACTGCACTCCTTGCAAGAATTCTCTGGCTCAAATAGAGAAACAATTGAAACTCATTCCTCCTTCCTTTCAGATTCCAACCTCAACATGAAATCACATACACATTATATCAAAGAAAATGTATAACAGGAAGCAAACACCAAATGAGCATATCAACATCTCTATACAGAGAACAGACACAAAACCATGAATTTGAATCAAAGCTTCTTCTATTAATTCAAATATCTGTACATGGGTGTTCTTACACATCTCTCTGCTTCTCTCATGTGTTCTTCATACACAATTTCTCATACTCTTCCATAATGTTACAAATGCACAATGAGGGTGTCTATATCCCGTTTCCCTCTTGCGCTCTCAAACAGTCTAATCTAGAATTAAATTCTATCTACTTTACATTAACTATCTTAAATGCCTCTACCTACTAAGGACGAGAGAAATCCGCTCAAGGTCCATTACATTATACAATTGCACTTCAATAAATTGTTACATTTATGTTCATGCAACAACTTCAAGGCATTTTCAAAATTTGTGTTAGCTTGTCCAGCTATCTTCCGCTTTCGCGCTGGCTCGCTTGATGAGTTGGCGATGCTCCTGCATCACTGTATCTCTGTTATTATGTGTTAAGCATCTTTTAATAATCTGTATTCATTTCATTCTTCTCATAAAATATGGATCATTGGTAGTGTAATGTATGCAATGGTCTACACTCAACCAGACATTGTCTATGTAGTTGGAGTGTTGAGAAGGTACATGCTGACACCCATAAAGGAGCATTGGGAAACTGTCAAGAGAGTATTCAGGTATTTGTGTGGCATGAAGGACTATGTTGTATCCTACCAAGGAAAACCTGGAGGTGATAGTGGTAAATTATATGTACATGGATTTATTGATGCCAATTGGGTTGGAGATCTGGATCAATGGAGGTTGACCAGTGGATATGTCTTCAAGATGGTCAATGGAGGAATAAGCTAGATGAGTCATCGAAATGCAGCTATATCCTTGTCAACAACAGAATTTGAATACATGGTGGCCACTCATGGAAGCAAAGAAGTGGTATGGCTTCAAAGGTTTTGTTTAGGAATCAGGTTTGAGTAGGGAGCTATGAAGGTAAGTTGCGATAGTCAAAGCACAATATTTCTGGAAAAGAACCCTACTGATCATACAAAGACTAAGAACATTGATGTAAAGTACTATTTTGTAAGATAATTGGTGGAAAGTAACAAGGTTCTATTGGATTAAGTATACACAATGGGAAACATAGAAGACACGTTGACCAAGTTTATGAGTGTTGTGAAGTTCTTTTGATGCAGAGAGGAAATGAGAATTTCTACCCAGGGTCTGTGAATGAAAGATCAGGAATATCTTGTTTCAAGAAATAAGACAACAAATGGGAGAATGTTGGGTTGTTATATTCTTTGCAAAGAAATTCTAGTTGAGGTAAATTGAATAATGATGGAAGGTCGGGGTGGATCAACAACAGGTCGAAGTCAAGGTAGATTGACAACAAGTCAAAGGTTGGGAGAGTCAAATGGGTAAATTCGAAGTCGAATATATCGATGACAATTCAACTGACAATAGGTCAAAGTTTTGGCATGAGAGGACCGAATAGAGACCGAATGAATGTCGACTGGTAGTTGATTGGTAACCCAACTTGAAGTCGACTGTTACAGGATCTTGGTTTTTCCAGGATTTGTAGCCAATGATATGCATGGATCTGTAACCATTTTTGGGTGCCAATATTTAGGTTTTTTCCAGTAGTAAGGCCTATAAAGAGGCATTTTGTAAGGTCGTAGAGGATAATGAAAAATATTCTAATGCATGTGTAAATTGTAGGTTGTTGGTCATGTGTATGTATGTCGAATTGGCTACAGAGTTGTTCTTGCATAGGAAATAGGGTATGATGTTGATTGTGTCTTAAGTGTGGACCAAGGTTAGACATTTAACCTTTTATTATGATTGAATAAAACAACAAGAGATAAGAACTCTAAAAGGAATGTTGGATTTCTCGGTTAAGGGTTTCCAGGGTAAAATATTGTTGTACTCTGTGATTGCTTGTGTCATTTGTGTTCTTGATTAAATTCTTCTTCTCTTCTTCTAGGATTAGTGCAGAAGCATCTTTCATTTCCTGACACGGGTCCCATAACAAGTGATAACATATATGCATGAACAAAAGTGAAACCCAAGAGTACTAAAATCTCCTCTAAATCCTAGAGAACCATAATGTTATCAAATCAAATGTTTAAAAATATAATAACTAAAATATAAAAATAATTTATCTATATAATTTTTGAAAAAAAAAATCAATTCAAATAAAGTTTGAATAACGTTAAAATTATCATGTTAATGTATGCAATAGCATCCAATAATAATTAACAATAGAATAAAATTAATTAATATTAAAAAATGAACAGATTTATAAATAACAATAATCTCATAATAAATTCAGTAGCGAATGTACTGTGATGTGATGTTTCCTGAGAAAATTAATTAGAAACTAAAAATCAAACACAGATGGTCTGATCGAGGTGGATATTGGTGGCCACCCACCTATTCCAACTGTCTCCTCTTGACAATTTTTAGTTCAACATGTTTCTCTATAATTATGATATTTCTTTGTAGTTGTGGGTTTTTCACTTTTGGGGCTATCCTGAATCCATACACAACATCTAGGTGGATATCAGTGGCCACCCACCTATTCCAACTGACCTATTTTGAAATTTTTCATGTCAGTGCATCTTTTTTTACTTCAAGGGTTGTTTTGGGTCCCTAAATAGTGTTTTTTTTTTCATAGCCAAATTATAAACAAAGTTAGATTTTGATGGAATAATGTGTAATTCTCAAAAATACCTTTCAAACGGGTTATAACACGCCTAAAACGAAGGTTGTATGCAAAAGTTACAACCCCAAGAAGTTGAGGTACCAACTTACCCATATAGGCCCACATAACTTTTGGTGCTTAATCTCCTAGGGCTAGGTTTTTGGATGTATAAGGTTTTCAAATTCATGAGTAATGTTAAAAATGCCTCTGGAGCCTCATTGTAATTATTCTACTCAGATGAATGCATGTAGCAACAACATCTCTTCTCAAAGATAACTACCACCATTCGAGCAAGTTGTTTTCATTTCTATAGTTTTACACTTTCAACCTATTTAATTTATTCAATAGAAGTTATTTTTCACTCGATATATGTTTTTTTTATTTGTATCTCTATTTTATTGTATTCAATATATTATTCATTTCGTTTTGATCATAAATCCATATCAATAGTATTAGAGCGATCTGCTCTTCATTTGTTTTTTTTTGTGCATGTCATCAGCAATATTTGGGTACAAGAAGTTGGGATTCGAACCAGTCGATCCTTTCCAAGATCGACTATATTGAGCCTGGAAAAAAATCATGGGGGATGAGAAGAAATATTATGGAGTAGGAAATCCTTTTAAACTTTTGCTTGAGGAAGCCCTTGCGCAACAAAATAATGAAATGTTGGACAACTTTGCACAAATCCTTCGGTGACTTCCCACAGTAGATGCATCTTCATCAAGAGGCCACACAACCCCCTTCAAGGTACAATTAAATTTTAATATTCCATTATTTGAAGGACTGATAGATGTGTATTTGGTAGATAAATAGTTGAATTTTCTCGAAGGGTATTTTTCACTCCACGATTTTTCTGATAGGGAAAAAATTACTTTTCCACTCCTCAAGGTTGCCCTCCATGTTAAGGATTGGTGGGATACTTACTTTAAGCAAAGGGCCATAGAGGAATATAAAATATTTTTGGTCGCCCCCACATAGGATTCCTTCAGATATGCCATTAAAGAGAAATACTACCCTATTGGAAGCTACAATGACCAATACAAAAGATGAACCATGTTGTGTCATGAAAGGGACCAGACAGTACCAGATTTAACTAATATTTTCCATACCCTATGCACCAAATTGGGTATCAAAGACTCCAAATGACATCAGGTGCTCAAATAACATGGTTGTCTGCAAAGATACATTCAGACAAAAATGGATTTTCTGGACATCACATCATTAGGTGCATCTTATAGATATGTTGTCAAGATCAAGCAATAATTTAAGCAGAAGAGGTGAGAGTTTGGATCTGCAAACTCCTCACAGCCAAAGAAGGGAAAAGGTGTCCCCAGTCCACAAAGAAAGGGACAGATAAAATATGTCCACTCTCAATACAACCAGTCCAAGCCACAACCCAACAAGGGTAATGATAATTCAAAGAAGGACATGGGAAAGTGGTGTGAATACCATAAAATCCCTTGGCACAACACCAAAGAATTTCTCTCGAAACAGTCACTGGTGGCCAAGATGAAATATTCTGAGTCGGAGAAATATTACGAATCTGAATCAAATCCATAAGGAGGGAAGCAAATTATTGACGTCGAACCCAATGCCACTGTCACTACCACCAAATTTCAACCAAGAAAACTAGAAGAACCAAAGGAAGGGGAATGCCTCTTTCACTCACATATGTGGGTAAAGGGGGCTCCTCTTCATTTCATTGTTTATAGAGGCAGTCAAAAGAACATGATCTCAATAGAGGTCGTCAAGTGACTGGACCTATCAATGACACTGCACCTGCAAACCTACACCATCGGTTGGCTTCGCCAAGGAAGAGAAATTTGCATCATCCAACAATGTCATCTTCCCTACGAAATAAAGTCCTTCAAAGACGAGGTATTTTGTGATACTTCTCCCCTTGAAGTTTGTGATTTTATTTTAGGCCAGCCATATTTGTGGAAGTGACATGTTGTGTATGATTCCAGACCCCACAGTTTTATTATTACTTTGGGTAGACAATTGTATAGGATACTAGAGGTAGCATTGCCCACCACTATTTATTCAATCTCTGCTAAGGAATGCAGTAAGTTCATTTCAAAGACTGGGAAGTTCATATTCTTTGTGATATGTGCTTGCAGTAAGCTGAAGGTCACTGCCACATCCATGAACTCTACATAGAGCCTCTCTTTGCAACAGAAGCAACTGGACAGGATTGTGGAAGAGCATGGAGACATCCTCTCCTCACCCACCGAGGTACTAATGCTCTACCAATTCAAGCATCTAATTGATTTAACCCCAAGTACACCTCTTCCTAATGGACCTGTTTATCATCGCTCACTAATGGAAAGTAAAGAAATCAAGCATTACATCCAAGAGTTCCTTCAAAAGGGGCACATCTAACCCAAATCCTCCCCTTCTTGGAAGCTCTATTGTACTGGTGCAAAAGAAATATAGGACCCAATGGCTCTGCATTGAATACAGATCACTAAACAAAATCACAGTAAGGAACTAGTACCCAATTCCATGAATTGATTACCTTCTTAACCAACTGAAGGGGGGAAAGTTATTTAGCAAGATTGACCTAAAGACTCGCTAGTAGTCGCTACCACCAGGTTCCCATTGAACCGAATGATGTATGGAAGACAACTTTCAAATATAAATAAGGTCTCTTCGAATGGTCAGTCATACCCTTTGGCTTAACAAATGCACCAACAACTTTCATGAGGTTAATGAATGATGTATTGAGACCCTTCACCAAATCATTTTTAGTGGTATATCTAGATTACATCCTCATCTTCAATAGAACTTGGGAGGAGAACATGCCACACATTCACTAGGTTTTGAGCACTCTGCGACAACACAAGCTATATTCCAACTTGGAAAAATTCTACGTTGGTATGAAAAAGGTTGAACACTTGGGCTACATTTTTTATGATCATGGGGTACATGTGGATCTAGCTAAGATCCAAGTCATCCATGACTAACCATCTCCGACCACACTAACCGAGCTTCGGAGCTTCTTGGGACTTGCCAACTTCTACCGACGGTTTGTGTTGGGATTATCCCATATTGCATGGGCCCTCATCCAAGTGACCAGGGGAGGTAGCAAGGAAAAGTCTACATTGGAGAAGGCACAACAATGAGAATTTGATGATTTGAATCTTCTCTTTTTCTCATCTCCAGTACTCTCTTTAACTGATCTCCAAACATTCAATATTGAGACTGATTCATTTGACTATGTTGTAGGTATAGTTCTCTCTCAACACCATCATCCAATAGCATACCATAGTGAGACACTCTCAAATACCGTTTAGAAATACCCCACCTATGACAAGGAAATGTATTCCATTGTGCAATCATGTCATCAATGGAAACATTACATTCTAGGAAAGTAGACAATAATCCAAATTGATCACAAGCCTTTGCACTTCATACAGACACAGGAGAAGTTGCAGAATGACCGCCATCAAAAGTGATCCACATACCTGCAATAATTCCATCTCAACATCAAGTATAAGAAAGGGAGCACAAATTGTGTCATTGACTGCCTCAGTCGACCTACCGTTGTTTCACTCACCATAGTGATCCATTCCTATGGGCATGAGGCATTTGAGTGGCCCCAACTTTATTGGCGTGATCCTGACTTCACCACCACCTATCATCTCTTGGGTACATGCATGAATATCACTGATTTGCACGTTCATGATCTGGACTATTATGCCATTAGGTCCACCTTTTTGTTCTGACTAGTGAGCATGAAAAGATGATTTGGGAGGCTCACTATAGTCAGATGGAAATACATTTTGGTGTGGGGAAAACTGTGGTCATTCTACAGAAACATTTTTAGTGGCCAAAAATTCAACATGACGTTAGCAAGTATATAATATCTTGAACTTCCTGTGTCATTTCCAAGCCAACCATAAAGAATCAAATCTTATACACCTCTCTTCCTACTCCTTATAGGTCTTGGGAATCCATCTCGATGGATTCCGTGTCTGGCCTTCTATCCACCAAGTAACGAAATTATTTTATATTTTTGTTGGTTGATCGATTTTCAAAGATGGCCATTCTCACAGCTTGTAAGAAGAACATCACATCAGAATATACTTTCAAGATCTTCTTCGAACATGTGTGGGTCCATTTTTGGATACCACAGACCATTATCTCATATCAGGACAACAGGTTCCTCATCACATTTTGGTCGATTCTCTAGTCATTGCTCGACACCAAGCTCACTAAATCGACTTCCTTCCACCCCCAAACTGACGGCCAAAAAAAGGTCGTCAATTAAATGATTGTGCAAATTTTGTGCATGTATAACTCTAAGAATCAACATACATGGCATGCGAGTCTTCCCTATGTTCAACACGACTACAACAGGGCTCTCCATAGCTCCACCGTCCATAGCCAATTTCAGGTGGGGATGGGATTCCAACCCTTGGGTCCCATTGATGTTGCACTACCTCTTGAAACCACATAGGAATAATCTTCCCATGTTTAGTCTGAGGCCAAAAAATCCACTAGATTCATTGAGTGTATTCAACACATTTGCCAATAGGTCCATGAGATTTTGTAGAAAGCCAATGCTAAGTATAATCAACGCCATGATCAATACCGGGTACTGCACAAGTTTCAGGTGGGAGACAAGGTATGGTTACATTTTCAAAAAGAGATCCTTATAGGGCCCCATTGAAATCTCCTTCCACTTTGATATGGGCCTTACACTATCACCAAGTTTGTGGATGACAATGATTTTGAGATCAACACTCCCCCCTTCCTTGGCTTGCACCCAGTGTTTAATGTGGACCTTCTCTGACCATATTTTCCACCATTATTAGACACCTCAAAGGTTGCATAACATTAGAGCTCAACCTTGACTGCATGGGATAGGGATCCAATGATCATATAGTGGACACATCATTCAAGGGAACACGCCAGTAGAGGATCCAGATTTATCGGGTTTTCAAGGCAGGGCAACTTCTTCACCAAGGCAAGTGGCTCACCTGAGGCCAAATTCAACAAACATTCCCTCAATTGATGGGAGAATTCAATGTAATCGATACCATTTCTTCCTAAGGGGGGGATAATTGATACAGGTGTATATTGGTGGCCACCCACCTAATCCAGCTGACTCCTCTTGACAATTTTTAGTTCAACATGTTTCTTTGTAATTGTGGGTTCTTCACTGTCAGGGCTATGTTGAAGACCTACATAGGATCTAGGTGGATATTGGTGGCCACCCACCTATTCCAACTAGATTATTTTTTAAGTTTTCATGTTAGTACATCTTTTTGTACTTCCAAGGTCGTTGTGGGGCCATAAACAATTTATTTTGTCTTTCCACAGTCAAACTATATACAAATTCAGAGTTTGATGGAACAATGTGTATTCCTCTAAAATACCTTTCCAATGGGCTATCACACACCTAAAATGAATGTTGTATGCAAAAGTTACAACCTCAGGAAGTTGAGGTACCAACTTACCCATCGAGGCCCACATAACTTTTGATGTTTCATCTCCTAGGGTTAAGTTTTTGGATGTCTAGGGTTTTGGCATTCATGAGTAATTTTAAAAAGGCCTCTAGAGCCTCATTGCAATCATTCTTCTCAGAATAATGTGCGTAGAAGCCACATCTCTTCTTAGAGATAACTACCATCATTCGAGCAAGTTGTTTTCAGTTCTGTAGTTTTACAGTTTCAGCCTATTTTTTTTATTCAATAGAAGTTATTGTTCACTAGATATCTGTTGTTATTCTTTGTATCTCTGTGCTATTGTATTCAATCTATTATTCATTTCGTTCCTCTCATAAATCCGGATCATGGTCCATTAACTTTTTATCATTCAAAAGTTGTTTTTTGCTTGTTAAAAAATGACTTATAGTCATATTTATGTTCCTACTAAAAATAGTTTTTGCATTTTTAAAAGCATTTTGTTTTTCTATAAACATTCATTCATATTTAGATTTTCATCCATCCACCTATAGTATATTCTAATTATATCATATTATGTTTTGAGCATATGTGAGAAAATTGGTCTTCTTTCATTTCTAAGTAAATACATTCCTAAGTAAATTTCAATAGTGTTTATGCAACAACAATTAGGAATTAAATTAAAGTTCTTCGTACATGAACATCTTAACATTTTTTTCCAATTTTATTATATATATATGAATATGAATAAAAACTCTATGTTACATAAAACAATTAAATCTAGTTAAAAATAAAAATTCCATATCACACAAAATAACTAAACTATTTTACTTACATGTATGATATTATTGAAAGTAAGGCAATGGAGCATTACAAAAAACAACTACACTATGGAACATTACACAAAACAACTACACTTACTTTCAAGTGCATGTAGCATATTATGATATATGGTTAAATAAAAGTAAAGAATTATAAAATTATTATATTTAAAAAATTATATTTTTTTTATTTATATTTTTAAGTTTTTATTATTTTTAGAAGTATGATTTAAATTTTGGATGGTTTTAAGTAAAAAATAATATTTGTTATTGAGTTGTTGTGATTCTTCTTGGACAGTATTGAGTAGGTGGTTTTTTTGTGAGAGATCGTCATTTCCTTCATATGCTAGTTTAGGTTTAGGGTTAAAGAGTACTTCTTGGTTCTAGTTCTTAATTTTTTTGTATTTAGGCCTATGTCATTCAATTCCTTCTCTATATGCTTGATGTTGATGGCAAGTTTGTGCCTAGATATTTCTCTTCGAATTTGTCAAGGTTTTGAACATTGGTGACCTTGTGTCTACCATCAAAACCTTGTGTTGTGCATTGAGATTTTACATTTCTCCTTATGGTTTATGTACTTCTTAGGGTGGCTTCCTAGCGAGCATTTAGTGGGGGGGTCTACCTCTACCTTTCACTTGTGATGTGTTGGGTCAACCCTTTTCCCCTTATCCTTATGTTGGTGTTCCTCCCTTCTCTTTTCTTCCTCTACATCTTCATCTGCCTCTTTCTTGAGGTTCTCTTCATCATAAACTAGAACTAGCACCCTATAATCCATGTTAACCTCATTACAAGCATGTCCTTCCTTTGGTTCTTTCCCTATCCTTCTCGATTTTGTTATGCTTTGTTTCCTAATGCATAGATGGAGAGTGTTGAGAGAGGTCATTTTATACTATGTAGAGATCATCATGAAAAGCATGGTCATCTAGAGGTCATTTTATACTATGTGGAGATCATCATGAGAAGGATAATCATCTTGAACCAGTTGACCATAAACACCATGGCGACAAACACTACATCATGCTTCGAAAGTCCATCATTCCAAACACTATTAGTATCATCATTTCCTCAGTGAGTTCTTGACCATAAACACCATAGCGACGAACACTACATCATGCTTTCAAAGTCCATCATTGCAAACACTATCGGTATCATCATTTCCTCATCATTTTCTCAATGAGTTCTTGAACCAAACCCTTCCAACTCCTGACACCAATATTTGTCATCATTATCTCATTCACAACCCTGAACAACCTCAGCCATGTATGGTTAATGTAATGCATGCAACGTGGTGATATAATACAAGATACTATTTTCATTACATTGATACACTAAACAAACTACTCATAACTAGATAATGTATTTTAAATAAGAATGATTATTTAAATAAAAAAACTAAATTGATAGTTATTTTTTTTAATTTATTTCAATATATCTTTAACATATTTAATTTCCATAAAATTATTTTTTTAACATTCTATTTTTAATTTTCGTAAAATCATTTCTTTATATTTTATTTTATTCTATCATAAGAAAATCCCTTTAAATATTTTATATTATTACTACGGGCCTTTTGGGTAGTGACTCCTTTGTGAGGTTCAATTGTTCTATGACATCATCGTGGCCCTTTGGCTTCTCAACGTGGCTTCGTATCAAGCTTTATCTTGATGCGTGCTGACTACTTTGATCATAGTTTGGAATGGTGTACAATACCACGTGTCATGATTCTATCAAAATGTCACCATATGAAGTTGTATATGGCCAAAAACCTCCTTCATTTGACATAAGAGTGACCATTCTTGATTGATGTATGAGGCCATATTATTTGAATAATTCTCATTAGGTAGTTTATGGGTGGTTACCCAATACAAAAGGGTTTTCTTTATTAAATAAGGTCTGATAGGTGGGTGCTACTCATTAATGATAGGACCACAAGTGGTTAGGGTTTTTCTAGTAAGAAATTATTTATATAGGTAGAACGTGTTGATATTATGGTAGCTGCGAGAGGTATTTACCTCCATGTGTAAACCTAATGAGAATAGAATATTCCGGGAAGAAAGAAGAAACCCTAATGAGTTGGCTAATAACCATATAAGACAAGTCGACTCAAGAGGATAATTTGTATTAGGTTATTAGCCTCCAAGAGAAGAAGTCGGTCAGAAGAAATATTATATACTAAGTAAATATGCACCCAGAATGAGAAGTCAGCCTAGGCAGTTGGCCATAATTAGTATAAATACAGGAGGCCAATCTTCATTCTGGCAGGCATTCTCAGAACTGCAGAGCTCACATGTGTGCATTGCAGTTAGCCAGTTTGTGCGCAAGTTTGGAGGACAAGTTGTCGTTGCAGCTGTTGCAGGTAGCAGATTATGTTTTGTCTTGGACTGTCTCTTGGTTATGGTTTGGACTATCTGATCAGCTCTTATTTGGTGTGCTATCCTTGGAGAAAGGTGCACTACCCTTTGTTTGGCTATTTAGCCTAGGGTTTGCTTCTGGAATGATTCTCTGTCAAGGTTAAGGTGCTCGGAGGGTGGCTTCGGCCTATGGTTGGGTGACAATAGTGATATTGTTGATGGTAAAACAAGCACATCCATTCTATTCTAATAGAATGCTATGTAATGTTTTGTAAGTATTTTCATTGTATTGAATCTCTACTCAATATGACAATGCCCCCTCAAAGATGCATGTGATCATTGCTCTTTTTACACACAATCAAAATAAGGATTTACATTCTTAAGGTTCAATATTCTTGTTTCTCCTATAGTATTTCTCATAACTTACATAACTTTAATACATGGTGCATATTGATTACCCAATGTATACACAATGTGTATTTACCATATTAGAAATGAATGTACATTTTATAATATGGATTGAGATAATAATATGTAGTGCATAAGAATAGTATTAGAAATGAATGTAATTGTAGAATTTGAGAATGATACATAGTGTATATTTACTATATTGGACCTGTAATGGTAAATATACAGTAAAGATTGTACTCAAATACATGACTCGAGTGCATGGTGCATGTTGATTTTTTTACACAGTATACATAATGTATATTTAACATATTTAAAAAAAGTATGTAATTCTAGATTTTTAAAATGAGATATGAATATGAAGTGCATATTCATGCATATTTAAAATCATTAAACAAAATAATTTTAAAAAGAAATATGATTATACTAGATAGTGTATAAGTACTGTGTATACATACTTAATTTAACACTAATATATGAATGTGTATGATTTTAAGTATGGAAATTTATTTTAAAATGTAGAAATACTTAATTTAACACTTATATATGAATGTGTTGATGATTTTAAGTATGGACATTTATTTTAAAATGTAGAAACCTTGGTGAATCTTACTAATCTTTCATATGCCAACTATAAAATGTTTGGCGATATTTTTGTAAAAATATTCAAATTTTTAAGGATTCTATATAGTTTGTAGAATATTTTGGTGATTTTTAAGGTAAAATAATTTTATCCTTTAGAATTTGGGCGAATCATTTTTATAATAGCAAATTTGTTTTCTGAAAAAACCATGGAAAATTAGCCCATGAGCCAAATTTAGCCCATAAAATCATCCCCAGTGTACTGTGTATAAATACTATAATTTAACACTAATATATGAATGTTCTTATTTACCATATTGGATTATGCATAGCTACTATAATTTGACACTAATATATGAATGTGCTTAATTACCATATTGGATTATGTATAGATGTTATAATTTGACATTGAAATATGAATGCTTGTATTTAAGATATTGGGTGGTAAATATGAATTGCATATTGAGACACTACTAAAATGCATGGGGCATATTAATTACTAAAATGCATGAGGAAATTAATATTGAGACATGAGTAACATGTATGGGACATATTAATTTCCATGTATATACTCAATGCAAGTTTACCATATTAAAAATAAATGTAAATTAATATTTTGAAAATGAAATGTGAATATGGAATGCATATTTAATATTTTACAAATGAATGTAAATTCAAAATTGGAGAATAAGATTTAAATACATTTTAATGGGTTGAATATAAAGTGATAAATATATAATGAAAATTGTACATTGAAACAAAACTTAAATGTAGTGGTGGGCATATTAATTTCAATAAATTAAATATATTTCAAATCAAAATATTTCAATAAATAACAATAATATACAATATTTTTACTTACAATAATGTATATAATATATATATTTTAAGTTTTTACCTCGTTTTAATAGTAATAATAGATTCTTTTTCACATTTTAATATTCATCATATTATCAATACAATTAACCAAATTATTTGAAAAAAACTTACGGAACAATTTTTATTTTTATTTTTCTTTATATTTAATTAATTAATTATTTTATTCTTTTTATTCAAATTATTTTTAAAATTATAATAACAATTATATTTTAAAATTACATAATCATGAATTAAAATTCACCTTTATTGCTTCAAAATTATCATCCCTGTATTGCTTCAAAATTATGTAATTTAATATTAAAAAAATTCATAGGAACAACACTATGTATCAAACATAATCTTGTGTGGACATCCACGGTAAATTTCGATATATTATGTGATTTTCATTACACAAGTCCCATTACATGTGATAACATAAATGTATGAACAAAAATGAAACTCAAGAGTATTAAACTCTCCTCTAAACCTAATTAATGATCATGTTATTAAATCAAATATTTAAAAACATCATAATTAAAATATAAAAATAATTTTTTTATATAATTTTTTTTTAATTTAAATAAAATTTGAATAACTTTAAAATTAACATGTTAATGTATGCAATAGCATCCCATGATAATTAACAATAAAATAAAACCAATTAAATATTAAAAAAAAACACATTCTAAATCACAATAATCTCATAACCAATTGAGTAGCATGTGATGTGATGTTTTCCCAAAGAAAAATTAAAGAAAAATTAATTAGAAACTAAAACTCAAATATTGGTCCATTAGCTTTGTATGGTTCAAAGAGTTGTTTTTGCTTGTTAAAAAATGACTTATAGTCATATTTGTGTTGAGTTTCTTTTTTCTTATTAAAAAATAATTAATTATAATTAATTATATTTATGTTGAGTTGTTTTTTGCTGGTTAAAGAATGAATGACTATTTATAGTCATATTTCTGTTGAGTTATTTTTGTTTATTAAAGAATGAATTATAGTCATTCCTAAAACACAAAAATATAATAGATAAAAATAATTGTATCTATATAATTTTGGAAAAATAAGAAGTTAACTGCTCTTGAACTTAATGTGCGATTGATTGCATGTACTTCATGTGCGATTGATTGCATGTGGACTGACCATTTAATTAGTAATAAAAGGCCCGGACATCTCTAAATGATAATAATCCCATAAGCAGTGTAATGTGATGTTTTGTTTTCCTGTCCAAAACTGGAAGAATAGACAGACAATGCTTCCTGCAGGTGAAGCCCCAGCACTTTTCAGCGGAGCCGTGCGTGCAGCCTCTGTATCCAGCGGGAGAGACACCTGAAGGAAGGAGGAGGAACGCGTCGCATGCAATTCTCATCGGGAGCCGTGCGTATCCCGCCAGAGAGATTCCTTCAAATTTTGGATGGTTTTAGTTTAGGTTAAGGTTAAAGAGTACTTATAATATTTGTTATTGAGTTGTTATGATTCATTTTGGACAGTATTGAGTAGGTGCTTTTTCTGTGAGAGATCGTCATTTCTGTAGGTTTAGGAGTTAAAGAGTACTTCTTGATTCTAGTTCTTGAATTTTTTTTGTACTTCTTGATTTTAATTCTTGATTTTTTTGTATTGGTCATCGGTGCAGCCTCTGTATCTGTATCCAGTCGGAGAGACTCCTGAAGAAGGGAGGAGAAAGCGCGTAGGTAAATGCATTCCCTGGTTGAATGGTTTTAAGTGTAGGTAAATGCATTCCTTGCTGGGATGGTTAAAAAGAAGATCCGATGTTTTAATACACTCTCACTATCTTTATTTTTTCTACATTATCCTGGATTCAAAAAAGTTTTAATTTTTACTTGCCCAAGCTAATAATGAAATTGTTTTACATTAATTTCTTTATTAGTCCTTGGCCACCACCATCATATTGCAAAACCGCTCTACATTTTTTTATGATTCGAATTGACAGCGACAATCATTACAATCGATGCCGTATTGGTGATGCCCTCGTAGTGTGCACTGTCCTATCCGAGTGCCACGGTCCGGCTCAACTTGTGCACCGTCCTTTGCCTATTCCAACGGTTGGTCTCGTCCTCCTATTAAAGTAAAGTTTGCTATGTGGTGTAGGATTCAAATGGGAGATTTTACAAACTCGGGGATGTTACAAATTACTAAAATAAAATTTTGGCAATAGGATTCTGGCAAATTCATAAATCAAAATCTCTCTATATTTTTTTTTTCGTTTTTGGCAATAGGATTCTGATAATATTTATAAGAATGCAACCCAAATTCCTTAATCGGCTCCTCCTTTTTCGCACAAATTCAGCCCACCGATCTGATCAGGCTGGTTATAAAAAATATCAATCGTTTTACCACACCCTCACTATCTTTATTTTTTCTACTTTCTCCTCGATTTCATTATACTTTCTCCTCGATTTCGCAAAAGATAGTAATAAGAAATTTTTATTATTATTTGAGGAATTCTTTTAGTCTCGTCTTCATATTAGTCCTATGCACCGCCGTCTTCTTATGGCCATGATCGGTCTCAGTGTTCTAAGTTTAGAGAACACTTCTCTCAGGTTGATGCTCTCTGTGCTTCTCTCTGCTATTTAGCTCATAGAGACCAAGTTATACAACCTTGTATGTGTTTTAAAAGAAAGTACACAAGCAAAGCTGTAATTGGAAAATGAACCTTGGAGCAGACAGCCACAAAATAAAATCATGTACGTTTTTGCGATTTTTAAAGTAAAGTTTGCCCTGTGGTCTAAGATTCAAATGGGGGATCTTACAAACTCAGGGATGGTTGACCTTGGATGGTGTTTATGCATTCCTTGAATTTCAATCCTGTTTATGCAACAGGAAATTAAATTAAAGGTCCTCGTACACACTAGCGAGCATGTCCTACACACAGGCTGAGCAACAACAGGGGACGGTCGTGTTATTTGAAAAGACCCTTTTCAAGAGTGACGTAAATAAACTTTGCAAATTGACCATTCCCAAGAAGGTTGCTGAACTAATTATTTTTCAAATCTGCAAACTCAAAGAATTGAGTGATGATGGCATGTGGTTTCCCATATTTGACTTGGAGGCCGAAGAAACAGAGAAATTCCTGCTCAAATTCTGGAGGCGGAGTAGCAGGACTTATGTGTTGCAGCATGGGTGGAGCAATTTTGTGAGAAAAAAAGTACTCAAAACTGGTGATAGTGTCAAGATTTTGAGGGATAATGTCAATGGCCGATTTTGCATCACCTACTCTAGAGATAGTGTCAAGATTTTGAAAAAAAGCACCAACAACACCACTACCAGCAGTATGCATGCAGATAGAGATTTGAATAAAGAGGACATAATGATGACATCTTCTTCATCCTCCTTTGCTTTTGCTCGTCCCCGTAAGATTTTTGTTCCGTCTCTTTTTAATTTATTTTAATGTTTTAATTTATTTTAATGTGTTTATAGTCGCTGCATTAACTTAATGTCTGATTGTTCTTAATGGCCGCTGGTTGCAGGCTTATGCTGTGATACAACAGTATGCACATGCCTTCGACTCGTGTCTTCATCAGTTCCCCGTAAGATTTTTGTTTAATTTATTTTTAACGTCTTTTAATTGTTTTCTGTAAAAAATAATTTAATTCATTTTTAATATTTTTTAATTATTAAAATGTTTATAATCATTACCTAAATAATCATTAACTCAATCTCTGATTGATTGCAGGTTTATGTTGCGACACAATATTCTGCACATGCATCCGACCCATGTGACAGTGCACATACTCTATATGCATGGAATCTCAATCATTTTGACAATGGTTGAGATTGCATGCATATATAGTAAATTTGAATCAGTATTTTTTTTGTTAATTTATATTTCCTAAAATGAGGAAGCAAATATTTGTCAAGGATTTTTAAGTAAGTAGCATGATCAAGTTTAATGATCATGGATTTTATAATTTTTACATTTATTTGAACTCCAGTTTAATCATTTAAGGATTTAATATGACAATGATCAGTTTGGTTGAGATTACATGTATATAAAGTAAATTTGAATGAATATTTTTTTTTTTTTGGGTTGATTTATGTTTTTAGAAAATGAAGAAGCAAATCTCTCTCAAAGATTTTGAAGTATGTGGCATGATCAAGTTTGATCGATTTATAATTTTTAGATTTATTTGAATTTCATCTTAATCATTTAGAGATTTAATATGACAATGGCCAGTTTGGTTGAAATTGCATGCTTATAAAGTAAATTTGAATAATTTTTTTGTTAATTTATGTTTTTGGAAAATGAGGAAGCAAATATCTATCAAAGATTTTTATTATGTGGCATGATCAAGTTTGATGGATTTTATAATCTTGTGTCATGACTAATTTGGATGGATTTTATAATATTAAATAGTTTAAAAATATTAAATATATTTTTCATCTTAACCATTTAGAGATTTAATATGACAATGGCCAGTTTGGTTGAAATTGCATGCCTATAGAGTAAATTTGAATCAATTTTTTTTGTTAATTTATGTTTTTGGAAAATGAGGAAGCAAATATCCGTCAAAGATTTTTATTATGTGGCATGATCAAGTTTGATGGATTTTATAATCTTGTGTCATGACTAATTTGGATGGATTTTATAATATTAAATAGTTTGAAAATATTAAATATATTTTTTATAATAATTTTTTTATTTTGTTAATGAAGTCATGTAAAAGATAGTATATGATAGTATGGTAGAAAACAAAGATGGTGTATTATGAATTTGATGGATGATGTATTATAATGAAAAGTGTAATAAAAATAATATAAGTTGTTTTGATGTGAGGTAATATGTTGAAATTATTTTTATTAAGTGTTTATTGGAATTTCAAAATTTTGAAATTTGAGAGGTTTATTTTAATGTTTTTTAAGTTTATTTAATATGTTTGTTTTAATAAATTCATTTTAAATTTAATATAGATAAATGTAATAAATTTGTTTAAATTTAAAATATATGAATTTAATAAATCTACTTTTATAGATTTATAAATCTATTTGTTTCTATGATTATGATCATGCTTTGAAGACATCCTCCATCTCCACTTATACCAATTATATGATTGGTGCACATATACATGCTCAATCAAATGATCTTAAGGTTAGGGTTTCATGTATTATGTCTAGCTATTTAGTATCAAATTCAATATTGTAAATTGAATTAAGAGTATTTTTTTTTATAATAGTATATTTTTTTTTTATAATTAAGTTATTTAAATTTATTTCATTGAACTTATTTGTAAATATCATGTTATATGTATTAAATTTGATAATTTATGTATATGATGTTACATGTATTTAATTTGATAATTTTATCATGTTATATGTATTAAATTTGATAATTTATATATATGATGTTACATATATTTAATTTGATAATTTATATATATGATGTTACATGTATCTAATTTGATAATGAAAAAAATTTTAAAGAATTTTAAAAACTATAATTATATATATATTTAGTTATAATTTTATCATGATATAAAAAATGTTACATGATATAAAAAATGTTACATGTATTTGATTTGATAATTTATGTATATGATGTTACATGTATCTAATTTGATAATGGAATTTTTTTTAAGAATTTTAAAAACTATAATTATATATTTTTTAGTTATAATTTTATCATGATATAAAAAATATTATTTATTTATATGAAATTGTTAAATCAATTATTTATAGTTTATATTTAATAAATTAATTTTTTTAATGTTTTTTTTTTAAACTAAGTTATTTAGTTATAAAATTATTAAATAAATTATTGTTATTTTTAATTAATTTCAAATTTTTTATTTACACATTTTTAATTAATTTTACAAATTTGATTTACATATTTTTAATTTTACTATTATATACTTTTGTCAAAAAAAATATTCAAGTCTTTAACAAATTTGATTGTCTAGTTTTTTAGACATTTGTTGGATCTATGAATATGTCTAAAGAAAGATAATTGCCATATATATATTTTTTTGTCTTTTTAAAGTCAAAATTTCTAAAAAAATAGATTAACAAGAAGTTAATTGTTTTTCCTTTACTTTAACATACATGTATATATTATTTCTTATATTCAAGGAAACTGACTTACGGTTAGATTTTACTATTGTTATGTTACCTAGGCAAATAGTTTTTATAATTTTTTAGGCATACTCTTGTTTCCTTTCAGACATATTATGGATCAACTATTAAAAACATGGTTTCCCTTTAGGGGCATGCCTCTTTTTTGGGTCAACTGTTAAAATCTTAGTTTCCACTCAGGGCAGACCTCTTTTTTATTTTCTTATCTCTTTTTGGTTTATATATATAACAAGATGTTAATTATTATTAATAATAATTTATTGAAAAAACATAGTGAGAATGTGAGCTTTAAAAATTTGATATTCAATCTAATTACCTAAAAACAACTTTCATAACTTATTAGGATCACCATGAGTTCATGGTTATTCCATTCAAATTGAATGTACACTCTTCCACTATCATACTTGGACTTGGAAGAGTGTACATTCTTCTGGGGTGTAAAGTCTTCATGGGGTATAAACACCATTGAAAACAAAGACCTTTGAATCATGAAGATAATTAGGCTCCACAACCAACACCAATCTCATCCCCTAGTGTTAACTAGTGTTAACTAAACTCATGAAGATAATTAGACTAGTGTTAACTAAACTCTAGATTCCTTTCTATGCATACCCATTCCTTTAGCTTTATTCTATTCTTACCTTAAATTCCAATTTGGTAATTACTCCATCGCCTTTCCATTTGCTTTATAGGAATTTCTTTTCTGATACATGCCCACATGCGCAATTAATTTGTTTTTTAATTAAATAAATAAGGATTATTCACTCTCACACTTGTCACCCTCTCCCCAAGTTGCACAAGTAATTACATATTTTATTTTAATTAAAAGTCAATTTCACTCACATTTCATTCCTTTAGCTTTATTCCATTCTTACCTTAAATTCCAATTTGGTAATTACTTGCACATATGTGTATTAAATCAATCTTTAGATTTATTTTATTTTCCTTGATTTCTTAAATTGATTTACTTCATCCCCTCATTATTTAATTTATAAATTTAGTTTTTAGTCTTCTTACTAACTTAGAATTGGGATAAATTAATTTATTTGCAAAGGCTTAGACTCTTATAGGGATTATGACTAATAAGTTCAATCCTTAATTAATTAATTAATTAATTGATCCGACAATGTTCAAGATTTTACAAGGTTAATTATTTGCTCAGGGTTTTCTAGGACACCTAGATTCATTAGCTCAAATTTTATTTACACGACATTCCCTTCAAAACGCACTCTGTTCTCCAAGGGTGCCACTCACCTTTGATTAAATTTTTAATTACACGAAGTGCCCTTCAAGATGCACTCTGTGCTCCAAGTGTGCCACTCGCCTTTAACTGGTTTTGGTAGTTCTCCAACCCATGGAGTCAACACTCCATTCAGGCGACCTTGTGAGAGAATAAGGGCTTCGAAGGAATAAGGACCCTGCCTTACTGCACACCCCTTAGAAATATCCGTGAGCGACTATCTCACTCCTCCCTCACAACATCGTGGACCTCTCGAACTAAGTAATCGTTAACCTACAATTCGATCCATGGTGAGAGTGCTAGTAGGATGTGATAGAGACTCTGCCATACCTCTCCCTCATCATCTGGTCTATGTGCAAGGCCCCTTTACTCCTTATGTGAGTCATATTAGCAAGAAATTGTCACCCTGCATCCATCAACGAAACATCGTCAATATCCATAAACAACATCATAATATAATCGATCGTATATCACATATGAGTGAATGAAATACTCAAACCAATACAATCCACTCCCTGACTCAATCTGGAGTCCAAGGAGGTCCATTGATGCCATCAACATCCCAATCTGTCAATTTTCCTGCACACTCAGGGAAAACTTATCAATAGCATCTATCAATACGCATATAGCAATAACATCAAATCATAATCATCGACATCATCATAAAGATCCACAAGAAAAATACATAATCATGTACTATAACCAGATCGCTTGCACGCAAGTGTCTTCAAAGAATAAGTCGACAACATGTGTTTGCAAGAGATAGATGTTACATACACCCCCTCTTGTTTTAAACTTCATCTCAAAGTTGTACAATATATAAAATGTAGTAAATAAAGTATCTGACAAGATCTATATGTTTAACTATCAAATAAGTAAGGAAATTGCTTACGCATATCATATGTGTCCTCCCATGTAGTCGAGTGTGAACTATAATTGTCCCACTGGACCTTGACCTGACCAATTGTTCGACATCGTAGTTTTCGAATGCAATGGTCTAGAATGTGGATTGGCTCCGTCATGAGTGCACCTTCGTCCAACACCTACAAGGAACTCATGTCAATCACCTGTGTAGGATCACTAACATAAGGTCTCAAGCAGATACATGCAAAACATCGTACATATGCCTCAACAAATTAGGCAAGGTTATTTGATAGGCCATGAGTCCCTTCCTTTCCACAACTTCGAAAGGTCCCACAAACCTAGGAGATAGTTTAGCACCCTTCCCAAACTTGATTGAACTCTTGTGTGGTTTCACCCATTGGGAAACTTGGTTGCCAAATTCATAATTTCGGTCAACATGATGCGCATCGGCATAACTCTTCTATCGATATTGCTCTTTTTTAATCCTTTTTCTTATTGATTGCATTTGTTCTTCCATTTCTTGGATCACTTTTGGTCCCACTAGGACCCTATCCTCAAGTCAATCCTAGCTCAAAGGCATCTAACACAATCGCCTATAAAGAAACTCAAATGATTCCATCTTAATGGTACTTTGATAATTGTTTGTGTACGCAAACTCTACGAGTGAAAATAAATCTTCCCAATGCTTATGTTGGTCCATCACATACATACGCAACATATCTTCTAAAATTTGGTTTATCCTTTTTTTATGCCCATCTGTCTCAAGGTGATATGTTGTACTAAAGTTCAGTTGTGTCCCCAAGGCCCCTTGGAATCTGGTCCAAAAATGTCCTATAAACATCGATCCTCTATCGGATATGACCCTTTTAGGAACGTCATGTAATCTCACAATATCACTAATAAAAAATCTAGGTATGTCTCGTGCCTGGTATGTCTTACACACATGGATAAAATGTGCACTCTTCATCAGAGTGTCAACTTCCACTAAAATCGAGTCGTGCCTCCTTATCATTAGCAATAATCGAACAATAAGGTCCATTGAAATGACCTCCCATTTTGATTCCGAAATAGCGTGTGGATATACTAATATTGCCAGATGTCTATGTTCAGCCTTCACTTTATGATATTCCAGACATCTCACCACATAACTAACTATGCATGCCTTCATTCCCTTCCAGAAGAATAAGGTCTTAAGGTCTGCCCTCATCTTCGTGACTCTTGGATGAGCCATGTACATTGCTCTATGAGCTTCGTTAAGATCAAACTTCTCAATATGTCATTAGGAGATATGTAAATCTGGTTATTATACCTCATCAATCTGTTGTTGTCCAATGTATATCCTTCAAATTTTGGTACCAACATGGTGTCTTGTCCGATATTTTCTTTAACCTTTTTATGTCAGTCATCATAGCACTGGATAGTTAGAATATTTTCTCAGAGATTCGTCTGAAGAGGTATCACCAAAAATATGTGTGGTTTCTGAATCAACGCATCTGCCACTCTGTTCATTGTTCCTTTTATGTAAGAAATATCAAAATTGCATTTGCTAAGAAATTATGACCAACGCCTCTGTCGCGCGTTCAAGTCACTCTATGTAAATATGTGTTGCAATCCATAATGATCTGTTTTTAGTTCGAACTTCCATCCAATCAGATAGTGTCTCCACACTCTCAAGGCATACACAATGGCCAATAACTCCAAATCATGCATGTCATAGTTTTCCTCATGCTTTCTTAATTTTCTTGAGATGTAAGCGATGACTCGGTCATCTTGCATCAAGACTCTACCCAAGTCATCCTTGGATGCGTCTGTGCATACCAAGAATTCCTCATCCATGTCGGGGAACTTTAGTATCGGCTCTATCGTCTACAATCCCTTAAGCCTTTGAAATGCTTATGTGCACTTTTAGGCCAATACAAAGTTCTTGTTTTTCTTCTGCAATTTCGTGATCGGATTTGCTATGTTCGAAAAACCTTCGACGAATCATCGGTAATATCCTACTAAACCCATAAAGCTACATACTTCTGGTACGTTCATCAACACAGGCCATTCCATAATAGCCTCTA
This sequence comes from Picea sitchensis, assembly GCA_010110895.2. Lineage (NCBI taxonomy): Eukaryota > Viridiplantae > Streptophyta > Pinopsida > Pinales > Pinaceae > Picea > Picea sitchensis. Next base: position 125,344 of record SNQJ01S0043852.1, read on the forward strand.
CCTTCCCTGGATCCATAGCGATTCCTTCGCCAGAGATAACATGCCCTAAGTAATGAATCCTCGATTGGTAAAAGGATGATTTTGATAGTTTCCTGTATAATTTGTTTTCTTATAAACACTGTAGTACTAAGTGCAGATGTTCATCATGTTCTTCTGTCGTTTGAGAATATATCAATATGTCATCAATGAATACTTGAAAAAAATTGTCCAAGTATTCGCAAAACACCCCATTCACCAAGCTCATGTATACCCCAGGGCGTTTGTCAGTCCAAACAGTAAAATGGTAAATTCGTAATGCCTGAAATTCGTCTTGAATGTGGTCTTAGAAATATCCTCCTCTTTGATTCACAACTGGTGATATTCTGATCTTAAGTTGATCTTTGAAAACATCGTTGTGTCTTTCATTTGATCAAACAAATCATCTATTCTTGGCAACAGATATTGGTTCTTGATCATTTCCTTGTTCAATTGACGGTAATCGATACAGAGTCTCCATGACCCATCCTTATTTCTTATGAAAATAACAGGTGCACCCCAAGGTGACACACTTGGACATGTAATTCCTAGGTCCAATAACTCATTTAGCTGCATTTTCAACTCCTGTAACTCAGGTGTTGATATTTGATAAGGAGTTATTGCTATCAGTTCAGTTCCCGGTTTCAATTTGATTGTAAAATCCAACTCTCTTTCACGCGGAAAACCTGGTAACTCTTCTAGGAACATGTCAGCAAACTCTCTTACTACTAGAAGGTTTTCTAATCCTTCCACCATGCCCTTGTCATTCAATGCTAACATTAACAAGAAGTTAACTTTTTTTCCTTTACTTTAACATAGATGCATATATTATTTTTTCTATTCGAGGAAACTGACTCATGGTTCGATTTTACTATTGTTTTGTTACCTAGGCAGTTAGTTTCTATAGTTTTTTATGCATACACTTGTTTCCTTTGAGACATATTATGGATCAACTATTAAAAACATGGTTTCCCCTTAGGGGTAGGCCTCTTTTTTTGGTCTTCCTAGTTTTTTATGCTCAAACTCTTGTTTACCTTATATCATATGGGTCAGTTGTAAAAATATTGGTTTCCACTCAGAGAAGGCCTCTTTTTGGTTTTCTTATCTCTTTTTGGTTTTCATATATATATATATATATATATATTAAAAACAAGATCTTAATTATTATAAAAATAATTTATTGAAAAAACATAATGAGAATGTGTGCTCTAAAAAGATTGACATTCAATCTAATTACCTAAAAACAACTTTCATAACTTATTAGGATCACCATGAGTTCATGGTTATTCCATTCAAATTGAATGTACACTCTTCCACTATCATACATGGACTCCCTCTGCACTCCCCCATATGGAAGAGTGTACATTCTTCTGGGGTGTAAAGTCTTCATGGGGTATAAACACCGTTGAAAACAAAGACCTTTGAATCACGAATATAATTAGGCTCCACAACCAACACCAGTCTCATCCCTTAATCTTCTCCTAGTTATACTAGTGTTAACTAGACTCTAGATTCCTTTCTATGTGTACCCATTCCTTTAGCTTTATTCCATTCTTACCTTAAATTACAAATCGGTAATTACTTGATCGCCTTTCCCATATAGACCATTTTATTTATAGGAATTTCCTTTCTGATACATGCCCACATGCACAATTAATTTTCTTTTTAAATAAATAAATTAGGATTATTCACTCTCACACTTGTCACCCTCTCGCCAAGTTGTACAAGTAATTACATATTTTATTTTAATTAAAAGTCAATTTCACTCACATTTCACAAATGTGTTCCTAGGATCCTAGTTACCTCTTTATTCCCCTTATTTCCAATTAATGACTAACAGCTTACTCAATATGAGTTGAGTTAAAATAGAAATCTTCTCCTAGTTAGACTAGTGTTAACTAGACTCTAGATTCCTTTCTATGCGTACCCATTCCTTTATCTTTATTCCATTCTTACCTTAAATTCCAATTTGGTAATTACTTGCACATATGTGTATTAAATCAATCTTTAGATTTATTTTAGTTTCCTTGATTTCTTAAATCGATATACTTCATCCCCTCATTATTTAATTTACAAATTTAGTTTTTAGTCTTCTTACTAACTTAGACTTGGGATAAATTAATTTTATTTGCAAAGTCTTAGACTCTTATAGGGATTATGACTAATAATTTCAATCCTTAATTAATTAATTAATTAATTAATCCGACAATGCTCAAGATTTTACAAGGTTAATTATTCGCTCAAGCTTTTCTAGGCCACCTAGATTCATTAACTCAAATTTTATTTATGTGACGTTCCCTTCAAGAAGCACTCTATTCTCCAAGGGTGCCACTTGCCTTTGATTAAATTTTTAATTACCTAATGTGCCCTTCAAGATGCACTCTGTGCTCCAAGTGTGCCACTCGCCTTTGACTGGTTTTGGTAGTTGTCCAACCCCTGGAGTCAACGCTCCATTCGGGCAACCTTGTGAGATAATAAGGGCTTCAAAGGAATAAGGATCTTCCTTTATTGCACGCCCCTTAGAAATATTCATGAGCAACTATCTCAGTCCACCCTCACGACATTGTGGACCTCTTGAAATAAGTAATCGTTAACCTACAATTCGATCCATGGTGGGAGTTCTAGTAGGCAATGACAAAGACTCTGCCACACCTCTCCCTCATTATCTGGTCTATGTGCATGGCCCCGTTACTCCTTATGTGAGTCATATTAGTAAGAAAGCATCATCCTGCATCCATCAACGAAACACCATCAGTGATCCATAAACAACATCATAATATAATCAATCATATGTCACATATGCGTGAATTAAATACTCAAACCAATACAATCCACTCCCTAACTCAATCTCGATTCCAAGTAGGTCCATTGATGCCATCAACATCCAAATCTGTCAATTTTCCTGCACAATCAGGGAAAACTCGTCAATAGCATCTATCAATACGCATATAGCAATAACATCAAATCATAATCATCGACATCATCATAAAGATCCACAAGCGAAATACATAATCATGTACTATAACCAGATCACTTGCACGCAAGTGTCCTCAAAGAATAAGTTGACAACATGTGCTCGCAAGAGAGGGATGTTACATACACCCCCTCTTGTTTTAAACTTTGTCCCGTAGTTGTACAGTATATAAAATGTAGCAAATAAAGTATCTGATAAGATCTATATGTTTAACTATCAAATAAGTAAGGAAATTGCTTACACATATCATATGTGTCCTCCCAAGAAGCTGAGTGTGGACTATAATTGTCCCACTGGACCTTGACCTGGTCAATTGTTCGACGACATAGCTATCAAATGCAATGGTCCATAATGCGGATTGGCTCCGCCATGAGTCCACCCTCGTCCAACACCTGGAAGGAAATCATGTCAATCACATGTGTAGGATCACTAACATAAGGTCTCAAGAAAATACATGAAAAACATCATGCATACGCGTCAAATATTCAGGAAAGGTTATTTGATAGGACATGAGTCCCTTCCTTTCCAAAACTTCCAAAGGTCCCACAAACCTAGGAGATAATTTAGCACCCTTCCCAAACTTGATTGAACTCTTGTGTGGTTTCACCCATAGGAAAACTTGGTTGCCAACTTCATAATTGCGGTCAACATGATGCGTATAGACATAACTCTTATGTCAATATTGCGCTTCTTTAATCCTTTTTCTTATTGATTGCATTTTTTCTTCCATTTCTTAGATCGCTTCTGGTCCCACCGGGACCCTATCCTCAAGTCGATCCCAACTCAAAGGCATATGATATGTTTTCCTGTAAAGAAACTCAAATGATGTCATCTTAATGGTAATTTGATTGTTGTTGGTGTATGCAAACTCTACCAGCGGCAATAAATCTTCCCAACTCTTATGTTGGTCCATCATGTACATACGCAAAATATCTTCCAAAATTTGGTTCGTTCTTTTTGTCTTCCCGTCTATCTCAGAGTGATATGTTGTACTAAAGTTCAGTTGTGTCCCCAAGTCCCCTTGGAATCTGGTCCAAAAATGTCATGTAAACACTGATCCTCTATCATATATGACCCTTTTAGGCATGTCATGTAATCTCACAATCTTGTTGATAAAAAATCTAGCTATGTCTGGCACCTGGTATGTCATATGCACAGGGATAAAATGTGCACTCTTTGTCTGAGTTTCAATTACCAAGAAAATCGAGTCTTGCCTCCTTGTCGTTAGTGACAATCCAACAATAAGGTCCATTTAAATGACCTCCCATTTTGATTCTGAAATAGCGTGTGGATATAGTAATCTTGTTGGATGTCTATGTTCATCCTTCAATTTATGACATTCCATACATCTCTCAACGTAGCTAACTATGTCCGCCTTCATTCCATTCTAGAAGAATAAGGTGTTAAGGTCCTCCCTCATCTTTGTGACTCCTAGATGAGCCATGTACACTACTCTTTGAGCTTCATTAAGATCGAAATTCTCAATCTGTCGTTAGGAGGTATGTAAATCCGGTTATTATACCTCATCAATCCATTGTTGTCCAATGTATATCCTTCAAATTTTGGTACTAACATGGTGTCTTATTTGATGTTTTCTTTAACCTTTTTATACCAGTCATCGTAGCACTAGATAGTTAGAATCTTTTCTCGAAGATTTTTCTGAAGAGGTATCACTAAAAATATGTGTGGTATCTGAATCAACGCATCTGCCACTATGTTTATTGTTCCTTTTATGTAATAAATCTCAAAAGTGTATTTGCTAAGAAATTCTAACCAATGCCTCTATCGCGCGTTCAAGTCACTCTGTGTAAATATGTGTTGCAATCCACAGTGATTTGTTTTTAATCTGAAATTTCATCCAACCAGATAGTGTCTCCACACTCTCAATGCATACACAATGTCCAATAACTCCAAATCATGTGTGGCATAATTCTCCTCATGCTTTCTTAATTTTCTTGAGATGTAAGCAATGACTCAGTCGTCTTGCATCAAGACTTTTCCCAAGCCTTCCTTGGATGCATCTGTGAATACCAAGAATTATTCATCCATGTTAGGGACCTTTAGTATCGAATCTATCGTCTACAACCCCTTAAGCCTTTGAAATGCTCTCGTGCACTTATCGGTCCATACAAAGTTCATTTTTTTCTTCTTTAATTCCGTGATCGAATTTTCTATCTTCGACGAACCATCGGTAATATCTTGCTAAACCCATAAAGCTATGTACTTTTGGTATGTTCATCAACACAGGCCATTCCATAATAGCTTCTACCTTCCTTGGATCCATATTGATTTCTTTGCTGGAGATAACATGCCCTAAGTAATGAATCCTTGATTGGCAAAAAGAGCATTTTGACAGTTTCCCATATAATTTGTTTTCTTGTAAACACTGTAGTACTAAAAGAAAATGTTCATCATGCTCTTCTATTGTTCGAGAATATATTAATATGTCATCAATGATTAATTGAAAAAACTTGTCCAAGTATTCGTAGAACACCCCATTCATCAAGATCATGAATACCCTTGGGGCGTTTGTCAGTCCGAACTCATAATGCCTGAACCTCATCTTGAATGTGGTCTTAGGAATGTCCTCCTCTTTGATTCACAACTGGTGATATCCTAATCTCAATTTAATCTTTGAAAACATCGTCGCGCCTTTCATTTGATAAAAAATCGTCTATTATTGGCAACAGATATTGGTTCTTGATTGTTTCCTTGTTCAATTGACGATAATCGATACAGAGTCTCCATGACCTATCCTTCTTTCTTATGAAAATAACAGGCGCACCCCAAGGTGACACACTTGGACATATAAGTCCTAGGTCTAACAAATCCTTTAGCTGCATTTTCAACTCATGTAACTCAGGTGTTTATATCCGATAAGGAGTTCTTTCTATCGGTTCAGTTCCTGGTTTCAAATCAATTGTAAACTCCAACTCTCTTTCAGGTGGAAAACCTGGTAACTCTTCTGGGAACACGCCAGCAAAATATCATACTACCGAAAGGTTTTCTAATCCTTCCACAATACCCTTGTCATTCAGCGCTAAGATTACATGTTGTTGGAATCCTTTGTGCATGCTCTTATGTAGTTGTAGGGAAGAAATGAACCTTAAGGACACTCCCTTGTTTCTTCCTACGATCATTCTTCTTTGTCCCTCATTGTCATTCAAACTCAACCGCTTCGTCTTACAGTTGAGTATCACATCATGTGATTCTAACTAGTCCATACCGATCACGTTGTCATAAGATCCTAAGATCATGATGTACATGTCGATCTTCATTACAAAATATTCCAAGTTAATGCGATAGTTAAGAACCCCTCCTCCAACCTTTTGCTTGGCACCCGAAGCCATTTCTATGTACCTAAACTCATCCTGATTGACTTCCTTTACCTTAATTATTTTCATCACTACACTAGAAATAAAGCTCTTTGTAGCACCTGGATCTATAAAAATACTAATTTTTTTGTCAGTGATGGTACTTGACATCTTGAGCACAGTGGACTGGTACTCGGCCTAGTGGTTATTCACCACTACATGAATCCTATGGGACTTTCCCAAATCTCCAACTGTAGTGTGCTCAGTTGACCCAATTGCTCTGGTCCTTTCAACTAGACAATATCATTAGTAATGTGGCTCTCCACATGTCCAACATCCGATCTTCATCCTAGTACTCTTGGTCCCAAAAGTAGAATTTGTTGGCCTACCATCCTGAAATCCTGGTCTATTCTGTCGAACATGCCTAAAATAATGTTGTTGCAGGAGACATTGATGTTTATGTTGTGGTCATCTATAGGGAGTCCCCCACTGAGAAGTCGATCATCATGGTGTCATGAATTTGGATCCTATCAACGTATACCAATACCTTGATGTATGTCGGGTTGGTGTCTGATGCTGTTGCGCAACTGACATTGTTTGTCCAGTCGTTTTTGCAGGATTCCTGCCTTGTCCCCTACTGGTCAGCTCTTCCTCAGCTATGAGGGCCTTCTGCGCTGCCTCATGCAATGTCTAAGGTATTAGGTCCTCACCTTCGCATGAATGTAGAATTTAAGGCCAAAAATGAACTTGTTGACCTTTAGATCCTCGGTGTACAAATGTGGATCATACCAAGAAGCTCCATGAATCGGGCCTCAGACTCGGGCACCGTATGACCACCCTGTCATAAGGCATTAAACCCATTTAGCTGGTGCTTGATGAATTCCTTTGGTAAATACCTCTCCCCAAACCATTCCTCAAATAGTTCCCATGACACGTCCTCGACGACCATGTTCAGTTGAGGTAGGAGTGTCTTCCACCATATAAGAGTGCTTCCCTTCAGTTGAAATAATGCCATGCAAAATTTCATGTTGGAGGTGTAATCGCAAGGTTCG
>SNQJ01S0043852.1:141543-164635 GCA_010110895.2 Picea sitchensis
CAAGATCATAAGTTTCATAACTTCAGTTCTTCCCCCTTCTAGCACCACTTATGAGATCATAAGTTTGGTGTGATTCTCATTTTCATTCCCTTTTCACCATTAGAAATCTTTATTATATATCCTTGGAGAGGCTTTAACCACTTGAGATATCCTTGGGGAAGTTGAGGATTTGCCTCCTTCAGTTGAGGATCTGCCCTAGGATCATGGATGGACTAGGGATTCGAGCTCAACTGCTTTCCAAGAATGAAAATATGATTCCCCCATTCATCTCAACAGCTTAACAACTTCCCAGAATAGGTAGTGCTCCCTCAAAAGGGCCATCAAAGCGTTGTAGCACTCCCTAGTAATCTTTAGGGTGCGCCAGTGCTCTCAAAATCTATAGCTCTCCCTCAAAAGGGCCAAGGGAGCGTTATAACGCTCCCTGACAGTGTAAGGGGGAGCGCTCCTCTCCAAAAACTCAGTTTTTGAGGTGCTTTCAAATGGCAAAAGGTTTGCAAGCTTGTCGACTCATTTCTCCTCTTCCAAAGCAGATGTTTGATGTGTTTCAAGTGTCTTTCTCATGTCGTTATAGGCATGAAGTAGGCATCATGGCAATATTCGTTCTTTGACACCTGCGACACTTGTGAGCAACATGCGACACTTGCGACCTTGTGAGAAAAATGCGACACTTGCGACCTTTGTAATGACGACACTTCCGACACTATCAAAGTGAGTAATTTTGATGTGTAACAGGTAGTGTGCATGGGCTCAAACTCTCTCTGACCAAACACTTATCTAGCAATTCTTGGACTTGGTTCTTCACCTCCTCATTCTCTCGAGGTCTTAATATGTACGCTACTTTGTTTGAAAGACTTTCTCTTGGTATCAAGTCGATATGATGACTGATATTCCTGATGGGTGGCAATGAGTTTGGCAGCTCATCCACCACTATTTCAGCGAAATTATACAATAGTTCCTGAAGTTCCTCATGCAAATCATCCATTGATGTAATTGAAAGGATAAGTTTGGGTTTCCTTCCCACAACAAATTGCATATCATGTTCATCTTTGACTTCTTTCAGGATTTACTTCCCACTCATGAGAAGTATGCTGGTGTTGGCTTCTTCTTTTACTCTTTTCTCCTATATTGGTAGCAACATATGTGTTCTACCATTCTTCTCCAATGTATATGTATTGTTCCTTCCATAGTGAATGAAATTTATGTCAAATTGCTACGGTCTTCCTAAGAGAATATGGCATACATCCATGGGAATTACATCACATAGGATTTCATCCTTATAGCCTCCTATCTTAATTTCAACCAAGCATTGTTTAGTAATCATTACCTAGTTTCCTTTCTACAACCATGAGACTTTGTATGGCCTTGGATGTGTAGTTGTCTTCAGCTCCAATTTCTCCACCATCTCTGTGGATACTAGGTTGTCAGTACTCCCACTGTCAATGATCACCTTGCATACTTTGTCCTTAGTCTTACAATCTGTCCCGAAGAGACTGTTTCTATGCATGGCTTTTCAATTTCTGCCTCTGATTTTAAGATAATTTTTCTCAACATCAGGGATGTTCCATCCTCTTCTCCTTTTGCGTCAACATCTCTTCATTGTGATTTTGAAATGTGAGCTTCTCCTCCTTCCTTATTCTTCTCGTGGAATTCCCAAGACATGTGCCCTATATTTCCATAGGCATAGCACCTTATTCCTCCTCTTCCTCTTCCTCTAGAAGATTTCCTTCCACCATCATGTCTTCCTCGAGAAATTCCTCCTCATTCTGAGTGCTTGTGTGGTTTCTCATCCTCGTCCTTAAACTTGTGCACTCTGTCATGGGTAACTCCCTTGTTTTTGGTTGGAGCTAGCCTCTTACCTCTTCCTCGTTGGTTCTTCTTTCTCACCAGCTTCTCCTCTGCTTTCAGCACAAATTGATAAGCATCCTCCATAGTCCTAACTGACATCATGCTAAGCTCATCCTGGATTTCATATCTCAAGCCATTTATATAACTAGCAACCTTTTCTTCATCTCTCTCCATTTGTCCAGTTCTGATGTTCAGCTGGTAGAACTCCTCGGTGTACTCCTTAACCGTCATCCCCTTATATCTCAGGTTTTGTAGCTTCCTGAACAGGTTGATATGATAGTCCTTGGGTATGAACTTAGCCTTCAACTTGGCTACCATTATGTCCCAAATCTTTATCCTTTGTTTTCCTTTACTTCTCCTCTCAGCCTACAGTTCGTCCCACCACAGCGTTGCATGCCCTTTTAGCCTGGTGACTTCCTGATTCACCTTATTCTCCTCATCGACATCTTCATAGTAGAAATGTTTTTCCATGGACCTTATCCAATCCAACAATTCTTCAACATATAGATTTCCATCATACATGGGAACCTCTATCTTAGCTCTGGCTCCCAATCTAGCAACTTCTCTCAACAAGCATTCTTCTGCAACATCCTCTCCTGTAGCTTTTTCAACCTTAACCTCTTCACTTTTTGCCTCACTGATGTCTCTAGCATCAGGTGCTCTTCTCTGCATTGCTTCCATTGATCCAATTGGCGTGAAGCTCTCGCATCTCCCTCTCTGCAACACGGTTGGCTAAAGGTGCCTCTCCTCATCTCCTTGGTGACATTGTGTTGACTTTCTATCACACACAGAGTACATCTTCGATTTCTTTGTCTCCTCCTTTTCTCTTTCGCCTTCACCTAAATTCTATAGACGAATAATTGACACTCTAATACCACCTGATGCAAACCTCCTATCCCTCCTAAGGGCTACACGACCTCCCGGTTAGGATCTCTAATTCTGGAGCCGAAATGGCTCTCCTAGTTCTGAGCTGGAACCTTCAACACCAAGTCCACAGGTCCTTATTTGTGTTTTGCCCGTGCAAACTAGCACTAGGCACAAGCCCCCTACTCCTCGTGACTGCAGGAATAATCATGGGCTTAGCCTAAGAGGCGCATTGCGTTTCGTGACTCTGAGGTTTCCAACGCAATGAATCCTTGGCTCCGCCAAGTCTCGAACCCTAATGAGGGCTAACAAAGGTTAGCTCCTCCCCTTCCTCTACTCATGTGACCACACACTTGTGACCACAGGCTTTATCACAAAGGCGTGTCACAATTCACAATGTCGATACTTTGAGATGCAAGGCATCTGACTCCTCCAAGTCCCAAAATACGGAATCACAATGGTCTGGGATATACGGTCCAGATCTTCCCTTAACCGACGACTACGATCAAGTCAGCGTTTCACGTTTCATGACTTCGTACTTCAGGAAGTTTGCTCACTCCTTCTCCTAATCATTAAAATCGTGAAATATATATTCATTGTAGATCAACGGCTCTAAGCCTCTGAAGATCGAACAACCATGATCTTGTCGAGATTTCGTGTACCAGGATTTTGGGTTGCAGCCTCCTCTTCTCTCCTTCTCTACTTCCCGACTCCCGATTTCATGAAGGAAATTGACAGCTCTCAACCCCTTAAGATCTAATGGTATAGATCTTATCCTTGCGAATCGTGATTTCACATTTTAGGGTTTTGGAAATCAAGGACCTTTGTCCTCCCAACTCGTGATACTCAATATCACGAAATGGACTAACGGTCCAGATATTTTCTAGATCAATGACTCTTATCCCTCCCAAAATTTGAAAGTTGGACGAATCCTGCCATTGTCCTCCACACGGATTGACTTGATCCAACGGCTTACAGCTATTGGCACTTCCTCCTCGAAGGCTCTCCACTGTCCATTCAGGTCCTTGACTAACCCTGGCCAAATATCTTGGTGCCGACTCTCCTGAACTTTGATCTTTCAGACTTAGAATATTTTCTATGTCCCCGAAGGTGTCGACCTTCACTCCTCCTGGGAAATAGGGTTCCTAGACCTCGATAACACTTATCCGAAGTGTTATTCCTCCTGAGCTTTTCCTTGTGAAGACTTCAATTTCCTACACACTCCTTGCATCAGAGGGATCTCGATAACATAGATCCAAGGGATTTCTTACAGAGAAATTCCTCCCGGTCTCCTGGAATTATCTTCTGGCTCAATGCACACCTTGTAGAGCTTCAAATGAAGAGAAACAATTGAAAATGAAAAACTAACATTCACAGTTCCATTCTCTCCTATTGAGATTCATTCACTTGTTCATAAAAACAGAATGACGGGAAATTGAAAAACATTGTTCACCCCCATTGAATCAATTCTTCTTTGTTATATTCACAAGTGAAAATGGCTACAAACATATTCAAATTACAATATCTTGGAAATCTTGAAATCTTCTGCCAACTTGCAGTTCTCTTACAACAAACCTCCATCTGTATTGCAGCTAACCCTATCCGAGCATACAAAATTTCTATTTAGATCAGTGAGATTTTTAGGGCTTTTCCTGCMTACTTATATATTCTAAAACTTAACCTACTAGATATCTTAGTCTAKTCACATTCCAGAGCCGTAATGAAACTCCTGGTCTATTTTTTATTTCCCAAATGTGCCTCAAAGGGTAATTTTGGCACTGGGTTCAAGTGTGCCTCCAAAAGTAAAATTCGGCATTGACTTAAGGCAGATTTCAAATATTTGCAGCAACTGCCAATGTTGAAGTTCTGGAAGAACTCCCACATGCTGAGTGGTCCTTCCTCTGCGTGCTCGCCAACGATGCTCTTGCATAAAGAAGTCAATGATTATTTAGACTTAGCATTAACATACCAAAATTAAAAGGGTTCTTAATTTTTCCTAGAAACATATGATTCTAAGCTATGCTATCAAGTCACAAGGCAACGTCTGCATACAAGGTGCCAAGGAAAAGTCCAGGGATGTCACCATCAAGAAAGGAAATCACGTGGTAAGCTCCTATGCAAAAAAAAAACCAGAGTAATGTTATGAAGACATTTAGTAAAATTTTCAACAACTCACAAATCAGTTTTAGGAATTCCTTGGGTAACGTTAAGGCAAGCACAAGGTAAGATCTATGAGAATGTTAAGTAGAAGTCCCAGAAAATCACAGATCAAGTAGTGATTCGGTTGAGTGAAATCCAAGCCAGATCATAACCATGATTTAGGATAAAACGTTGGCTATTCCAGTTGCAAAACACAGAAGGAATTTGTGGAAAGCTGGGTATTCCAAGAAAAGACAAAAACATAGTTTTAAGAGAAGGATACATAGAGGTAACCCTAGTAAAAATGTCATTCGAGGAGTACAAAAATCGCAATAAAGTTTTAAATTAAAATGTAGAGATAAATAAAGGAAAAAGATGAGTGAGATCCACCCAAAACGTAGACCCATGTTTTAATAGAGATAAGGGTATTCCAATTGCAAAATGCAAAGAAAATAAAAGAAAATGTTGGGTAAAAATTTTCATTTAAAACCATCGATTAGATTTTAACATTTCCTCGGGTAATCCCAACTAGTCGTGAACAATTAGGAATTAAGATTTGGGGCAATTTAAAAGAATGTAAGGAAGCTAAAGAGGCTCCAAAGTTGGGTTTGCATGACAGTAATATCAAGTCCCATTTCTAAAATACTCAACCCATCAAGAATCATGACAATTCAATATCAAATTTTCAATCATTGTTTAAGGAGAAATTATAAGAACGCTATATGGTGAATAAATATTAAAACAAATGTAAATAAAACTCAATTATGAATTCCATAATCGAAGACAACATAGGCGAGATGCTCCTTCGCTAAGGCGCTTCATCCGACCTCCCGCTTGCCAATCATTGAGACTTCACTAGTACCTCCCAACCAACGATAGGCGTACTCTTATTCCCCCTTATCCCCTCCGAGCCGCAAAGGGGCCAACCAAACACAAACCAGAAATAATCTGGATCAAAAATAGTCTAGCTCCAAGCTTTCCTCGCAAGGTAGAGCCACCACTCTAGATCAATCTTGGTATCCCAACTCTCACAAGTAAAACCAATCAAATGATTTTGGAAACATAACTTTACCAATAACCAATCTCATCCCCTTTCCCATATAGACCATTTTCTTTGTAGAAATTTCCTTTCTGACACATGCCCACATGCACAATTAATTTGCTTTTAATTAAATAAATTAGGATTATTCACCCTCTCCCCAAGTTGCACAAGTAATTACATATTTTATTTGAATTAATCATAAATTTCCCTCACATTTCCCAAATGTGTTCCTAAAATCACTCCTAGTTGTCTCTTTATTCCCCTTATTTCCAATTAATGATTGACACCTTACTAAATTTGAGTTGACTTAAAATAGGAATGTTCTCCTAGTTATACTAGTGTTAACTAGACTCTAGATTCCTTTCTATGCGTACCCATTCCTTTAGCTTTATTCCATTCTTACATTAAATTCCAATTTGGTAATAACTTGCACATATAGGTATTAAATCAATCTTTAGATTTATTTTATTTTCCTTGATTTATTAAATTGATTTACTTCATCCCCTCATTATTTAATTTATAAATTTAGTTTTTAGTCTTCTTKCTAACTTAGACTTCGGATAAATTAATTTTATTTGCAAAGGCTTAGACTCTTATAGGGATTATGAATAATAAGTTCAATCCTTAATTAATTAATTAATTGATTGATCTGATAGTGCTCAATATTTTACAAGGTTAATTATTCGCTCAGGGTTTTCTAGGCCACCTAGATTCATTAACTCAAATTTTATTTATGTGACGTGCCCTTCAAGACGCACTATGTGCTCCAAGGGTCCCACTCACCTTTGATTCAATTTTTAATTACGTGATGTGGCCTTTGAGACACACTCTATTGTCCAAGGGTGCCACTCGCCTTTGATTGGTTTTGGTAGTTATCCAACCCCTAGAGTCAACACTCCATTCGGACGACCTTGTGAGAGACTAAGGGATCTTGAGGAATAAGGACCTTGCCTTATTCCGCACCCCTTAGAAATCTTCGTGAACAATTGTCTCAGTATTCCCTCACAACATCGTGGACCTCTTGAACTAAGTAATTGTTAACCTACAATTCGAGCCACAACGGGAGTGATAGTATACTGTGATAGGGCCACTGCCACACCTCTCCCTCATTATCTAGTTTATGTGTGTGGCCCCTTTACTCCTTATGTGAGTCACATTAGCAAGCAATCATCATCCTTCACCCATCAATGAAACACTATTAATGATCCATAAGCAACATCATAGTATAATCGATCATATGTCACATATGCATGAATGAAATACTCAAACCAATACAATCCACTCCCTGACTCAATCTGGAGTCCAAGGAGGTGCATTGATGCCATCAACATCCCAATCTATCAAGTGTCCTTCATAGTCAGGGAAAACATGTCAATAGCATATGTCAATACACATATAGCAATAACATCAAATCATAATCATCAACATCATTATAAAGATCCACAAGCGAAATACATAATCATGTACTATAACCGGATCACTTGCATGCAAGTGTCCTCAAAGAATAAGTTGACAACATGTGCTCGTAAGAGCAGGATATTACACTAATAAACCATGACCCAAGGACATATAAGCCATCAAAATTACCTGAGGACTACACCCAGCCTGGGCCACACCAACCCTTAACATGGTTGGAGTTTTTTGGGTGTCTCCTCCTAACTACCGAGATTTTCGAACCTTGACCTCCTTACAGAATGAAACCCTCAAAATCCAATCGCGCTAGCGGTATTTTACTAAATGCATGAATATATAATAACACAAATAATTTTAGTTATTTTTTCCAAAGAAAAAAATCTAGTAATTTTATTTTTGAGGTAGAGAAAAATTACAAAAGTAGATGCCCCAGACATTCCTTTAGCTAAGAGCCCAAAAGTACAATACAAAAGACTTGAACATAATATAGGATGTCATATTATATTTATGTAAAGTTATAATCTGAGTGGTTTGGTGTCCAATCAACTAAATAATAGACTGATTGCAAAGATTTATAAAGCACCAAACTATCACAATTTTTTTGAATAAAACCATTATGATTCATTATCTAACAAGTCCTATGAACAACTCAAACTAATTGAAGAAATAAAACGATCATGATATCTTATTTTAATTGGAGCAATTAGTCATGAAAATATTCCTTGGAATCATTTGCGCTCTTTTCAAAAATATTGTATGTGCCTCTGTCCAATTCCAGTCCATCTTTTGAGAGGTAGCATGCTTCCTAGTTCCATTCCCTGAAACCATGATCAAAAGTGAGAAGAGAAAAGTCCTAGATTCTTGTTTTGATATTATGGAACAATGGAAAAAGTGTGTAATTTTGTAGAAAGAAATCCCCTTTCATCCAATTAATGACTAGATGAGAATCCCCATAAATGTAAGATTATGGGGATAATATTTATTTTGAAACTGTAAGATTTCATTTTCCCAAGATAGCTGAAGGATAAGTTCCAATTCCATGAGCTCGTTGAATTTATTTGTGGTTGTCTTTGAGTCCAACAAAAAAATAAATGGAGTGGGTGTGTGAAATGTGCAGGATACCAGCTACTCCACCCATGGATGGGTCCCCTTAGGCAGCCCCATCAAAAATGTGCAAGGCTTATCCATTGGAGTTTGAGGTTTTTGTTAAGATCTTGATTTCTTGGTCTTTGAGAAATGAGGAAATGATGAGAGAATATTTATTATTTGAGTAGCGCAAGGATAATATGAAGTTATTTTATCATAAAAAAGAGCATGATTCCTAGCAATCCAAATGCCCCAAGACACTGTCAGGGGGAGTTATTTGAGGTTGTGAGAATGTTGATTGTTGAGACAAGAATTTAAATCTTCCTCGATTGAGGATCCATTCCACCTATAGGAATACCCTATATATTTATGAATCTACTTCAAGACCTCCTAAGTGAATTTTCAATCCATGATGAGGTGATGATTCTACGAACCATTTTCACCAATATTTCCTTAAATTCTTTAGTTGGCTTGACTAACATATGTCCTTCATGTTACTTCCTGAACTAGCACCCTTTCCAACCCATGGATATCTTAGGAAACAATAATGGGAAGTGTACCACTTCAACTTAGTACACTTCCACTACACTTTAGGCCAACTCCTAGAATACATGGGGGGTATCGCAAATAATGTAAGTAAACCTCTTTAAGTGAAACAAAACCATGCCATAATATGATTTACTTTAATGAATCCAAAAAATAAATATAACAAGACAATTCATTAGGATTCCAATCAACGATTACAATGCTCAAAAGATATTCAACTAGAAACAATTGCATGAATCACATTTATATCCACTTCAAAGAACAATTAGGATCTAGTCAATGTGTGTGCCAAATATGATATGTAAGATAAACAACATTAACAACTTTGGATTAGCATTTAATTCTAACAAAACTTGCTAAATAGATATTCAACAACAACCCAACAAGTGTTAGAGACAAATTCTAATGATAGATAAGCATTAACTAAGAAAGAACCTGTAAAATGGATGGTGAATCCCCCTAGGGTTTCACAAGTAAGCACTTGAAATTCACCAAATAAAACCTCTAAGAAAATGAAAAGCAATTATAAGAACATTAGAGCTTAATTTCACCTCTAGATATAAATTACAAACTCAACAAACAATCTAGAAATGAAAGAGAGGTTAGGCAAAAGAAAGAATACACTTTAAAGCACCAAACCCTAGCCTTAGGGTTTCTCCAAATTTTATTTTAATGCTGCAATTTGATTTCCAGATTTGAGAATCTCCTTATATCAACTCAAAGAATGTTAGAGAACACCTTAAATCTTAACAAAATATGGTTGATTTTCTTCCTTAGGGTTAGAGATCAACAATTAAGCATAAACCAAAGGAATAACGAGTCTAGGAAATGAAATAATCCATTAACTTTACATGAGACAATAAATGAAATATAAAAAAATGTGTTTCCTTGATTTTTACTATTATATTTGTTATTAAACAACAAAAAACAAAAAAAATAAAAATAAAATTATTTTTAGGGTTTTTTCGTTGTTGTTGGATACAAGACTAGTGCCCATTTTTTATCTAATCAGGGATTATGGGGTCAAGAAGTATCCCCCCATAATGATTGGTCACTTCTATCTTAAGGGAATAGATTAAAATATTAGAACCATGAAGGGAGAGTAATATCCAACCTAATCAAGATCAGCTAAGAGGGATCAAGGCCCTGCAAGAAGGAATTCCTCAAAGGAAAAACCTTTACCAACTACATCAAATATAACTTGAATTAAATGATTAAAACCCTTGCCAAGGAACCAAGAGAAAAAACAAAGAAATGAATTAAGTACTTACCCAAGTTAACAAGAGAAAAAGGAAGGAACAAATCCTATAATGTCTCCTCTCCAAGCAATTAAGAAACTAGTCAAATGGATTGATCTTGAAATTTAGTAAAAGATTTTATTCACTATAACAAATCTTTAATGCACCAATATGATAACCAAGAAAGAGAATGCTGCAAGAGTTGATACCAAAACCTCAAAAGGAATATTTTCTATTAATTGTAGTCACAAATGATCCAACAATTCACAATGATTTGGAATGAGAGGAGAGCCTCTGTTTATAGACGAGGCTTCTACATCCTTCTCATTCTTTATTAATTATTTTCCCTAAATTTATCCTAGGAGACTAACAAAGAATTTCCATCCACACAAAGAAGGATACTAAGTCAATACATAATTAAATGATGTCACATGTACACAAAACTCTCATGAGAGAGGAAGATCACACAAAAAATGGGGCTGATTTTCTCTCCTAGCATAACGTTCCAGAGAAAGAGTGATGTGGAGGCCTCAAAACAAGGTGATTTAGCCTCCCAAGCAAGAAAATTTTCAATGTTTCTCTCCTCCAAGTGGAATGACCTCATGAAAATATGGAGAATGACCTCAAAAGTGGATACCCTCCTCATAATGTGATCAAGGAATCATCAATAGTAATCTCCAAGGTATGATCAAGCACTAAAATAAGGAAAAGATGTTCCACAAGACAAGGAAGATCCATATCTAAGTCAAATCATCACCAAAAAAAACCACATGGTTGTCATAAACCCCACACATGTGGGTCATACCTCAAATAATTTGGAAGACACCTCCAAAAATGGTGAAAGAAGATGAGCTTTCTAGGATCTCCAATGTGGCATGTGTAGAGGATGTCCATGTGTGAAAACTTAGCCCAAATGTGCCTCAAAGGATGTGACCAATGCCTAAGAATATGTGTATTGCCTCAAGAATTGTGACCCGTTTGATGTTTGTAGCATCAAATAGGAACTTCTGCATAGGTCTAGGTGTTTAGGCACATGGAAGTCATCCAAAGCCTTCAACCTTAGAAAATTCACTTTAATTAAAGAATTAATTAAAGTGATGTGATTTTAAAAAAAGTGAGTTAATCTAATGAAATGTAAAGTTTTTTACATTAGTGAATTAAATGAATCTTGATCGTTGATCTCAAGTGAGGTGAGATTTAATCTCAACCATAAATTACTTTGGAGATATAGGTTATTTGATTAAGTCATAAATCATAATTATAAAAGCAAGGCTAAGTGAAGGGGAAAGACACACAAGAGAGACATTGAGTTCTTGAGACACAAAGGACTGTGACTCAAGGAGATCTCAACAAGGGTAAAGAAGGACTTTCATCAAGAGATAAACTTAAGGGACAGAGAGTAGTGACTCACATAGAGAGCAAAGAAGGAATTTTGATCAGGCACTAAGTGACTTACAATGTGTTGAGACACAAAGAGAGCATAGAAGTAATTTTTCTTAGTCCGAATGAGGAGAGAACAAGTAGTAGCCTCAAGTGGAAGAACAAACCAGCAACCAGAAATTCATGGAGATTGTACTATCTAGTAGGGAGGTAGAGACCATACGATTTATGGGGTTGTGCAACCAGTAGGAATATCTAGCATATATAAGGTACCAATAGACAAATCTAGTGCATATGTGAGGTACCGATAGGAATATCTAGTAGATCTGAGGTACTAGGAAACAAATCTAGTAAATATGAGGTACCAAACATAGATCTAGCATATCTAAGGTACCAATAGACAGATCTAGCATATATCAGGTACTAACAGATAGATATAGAAGATTGAAGGTACCAATGGATAGATTTAGTGCATATATGAGGTACTAATGGGTAGATCTAGAAGATCATAGGTTTCAACAAGAATATCTATCATATCAAAGGTTTCAACAGGAAGATCTAACAGATCTGAGGTACAAGAAGATAAATATAGTGCATAGATGAGGTAGCAGTGGACAAATCTAATGTGGATCTGAGGTATTAGAAGGTTGATCTAGTAGATCTAAGGTACCAGCATGAATATCTTGTAGAACTAAGGACCAGTAGGAAAATCTAGTGCAGGTCTGTGTGTCCAACAGGAATATCTGGGCATATCAGGAAGAGGGTTTCTTCAGATGAGGGACAAAACAACTAGGTTTTGTTGTAATTTGATTATTTTCTCAGTGGATTGTTTTACTAGTTATGGAGCCCTTGTAATCTTGGAGTAACTTAATGAAAAGTTTATCTTCAAAGGGAAGAAATTTTTGTGTGTGTGGAAATTGGTGTAATTTTATTCCACTGTATTTTTTATTCCCAACAGTTTAATTTTCACTCAGTGCATTTTATTATGTCTTCAGAAATATTATTTTTCTGCAAGTTTTATTGAGAGCATAAGGAAATAAAGTGTCTAGGTGTTGGAATAGAGATCTCAACATGCTATCATAGCTTTCACTCTAAGAGGGAGACCAATTTTAGATACACAACAGTTTGTGCAGCATATATGTTAGATCTACAAGGAGATCTCTATATATCTATAAACCAACAGTGAAATTCTTGTGGGTTGTTGAAGGAATAAACACACTGCAATTGTTTTTGTTCATATCTAGAAATGGAAGCAACCAGTCTCAGTTTTGAAGACCAATTGGATGGAGCATATAAATTCCTCTTCTAGAAGGTGAGGCTAACCTTGATTTTGAAGGAACATGACCTTTGGGAGGTTATAGAAAATGTTGTTCCTACACCAACAGATGTTATAGAGAAGGCCGCTCTTGAGAAGAAGGACATGAGAAGATGCTTTTTCCTTCTCTTTGTTCCATAATTAAACCAGTTGGCCCTTTGAAAATATCTTGTGGTAGTGGTATTTTCAAAATTTATTTTGGCCACTTGTCTTTTTCTTATGGTTATTATTACTTGTACTCTTTTTTTTTTGAGTTGCAGAAGTTCATGGTATCTTTTCTGTAAAAGTGACAGTTCTTATGTATATTGATTGTCTATGGAAAGGACCAAATCATTCAATTCCAAATGTAATGGTAACCTTGCTTCTCTTCCATGTGCCAAGGTATATGGGGAATTTCTAATGCTATCTTTTGGAGTAAGGTGACTTTCCTAGAGTGGATCTATCAAATTTTATGCCAATTTTCATGCTTTGCTACAATTGTCTTCTTGAGAATTTGAATTAATGTTTTGTTTGTTGATTCAACCAATGTTGGAGTTACTTCACACACACCTAGGATTTTTTTTTCCTAAGGTTTTTCCTTGTTTATTAGTCATAATTAGTCATTATCCAGTCTCCTATATTTTAGGGGAGAATATTCCACCTGGAGAATATGTGGAACATTCTCTTTCAGTTGACACTTCGGTTTGACTAGTTGAGTTGAGTTTAGATGATGCATTGGTTTTGTCACCATGCAAAATTGGGATCATCACCAGATAATGCGCACTTGCATTGGGATCACCACCATACTAGCGCATTACCCTTGATTCCTTGATCTACTCCTCACTACTCTTTGTTCAATCAGTTAATTGAAGACTAGTTGACTAGTTAACTTAGCTAGGTGGCAGTGCACTCTCGTAACTTACTAAGAGACTATACTAGGTTGAATTTCACTCCCGTAACTACTCGTGTGTGTCTATATCACTCTAGACCACCACTATGGTGCATTGCTTCTCCTCCATTGTGCACTCATTGAGTTATAAAGAGTATATCATGTGTAAATTATTCATTATTCACAACGGTTAATGAGAATTCTTCCATTCTTTCTCTCCTTCTTTCTCAATTTCTCTCTGCAAATGTGTGTAGTATTTTCTAGATAGATCTATTTTGTGCAATTTAAACACATTTACATGGTATTAGAGCCGACATACTACTAAGAAAAATCTACACCAAAATGTTTTGCAGGTACAAAAGATTGAAGACAGTGGAAAGATGGATTTCCAAAAAGAATTCATTCTTACACATTAAAACTATTTTGCATGGAAGGAGAAAATATCCATACATATCCAAACCAAAGGGTTTTACATGTTAACCTTGAATAGAGATACAAAACTGACATTATCCATATAAAAATACAAGTACTTAAATTGCATGGATGAGGCACTCAGAACAATTTGCAGTCTTATTTCTCTCGATCTCATTTTTCACATATCTTCTTGTAAGGCTCCCAATGAAGCCTGGACCACATTGGAAGGGATCTTTGGAAAACAAAATGAGATGAGGGTACATATGATGGACGTGGAACTTCTCACATTGGATCCAAAAAGATTCGACAATATCCAAGATTTCTCTACAAAATTCAAGGATTTACTATCGCAACTCAAAGATTACGGGGTTGATAAATCAAAGGAGGAGAAACAAATGGTTCTCACCATTCTCTCCAAACTTGGTACTGAAATATTTGTATTCATATCCACATTCCATTCTGTTAGATTCTTCTCCAGAGCCACCTGGAATATGCCTTGTCTTGAAGACTTTATCGAATCCCTGACACAAGAGAAAACCAAGATCATCAACATGGGAACAATCAAAGGCCCAAGGGTGCATGCACTCACTATGAAAGATGTCAGCCACAAATATCAGAAATATAAAGATAAATATAAATGGAAATATCATGAACATTCGAAGAAGGAAGGGTACACAAAACCCCTCACTGATGCCTCCGGATCCAAAGGGGAAAAGGGAAGAAAAGGGGAGAAATGCACATACTATCACAAAGGATTCCATCCAGAATCTACATGCATGCAAAAAAAAAATAGATCTAGTGACTCAAATACTTCAAAAAAACAACCTTGGATATCACATCCCCGAGGGTGCCAAGAAGAAGAAGCTAGAAGATCATAATTCCAAGAGAGGCAATTTTAGCCATGCCTTGATTTCCATCAACTCCTCTCCCGATGATTGGATCATTGATTTAGGAGAATCACATCACATGGATGCCTCAAAATAAATATATTCTTCATTGGATGCATGAAAATGTCCTCCTATTCTGATGGGGGACAACTCTTCTATCAAAGTCACTGACAAAGTTGGACTCACCAATGGAAGCTTCAAGAATGTGATTCACGTTCCCAAACTTTTCGTCAACCTTCTCTCCATGTATACAATGAAGAATTCTTGAACCAAAAAGAAATTGATATTCACACCAAATGTCATGGACATATACGAATTGAAAACCAACTCCAGGGTTGCTACCAGTGAGGTAAATCATCAGTCTAGATTGTATACATTTTTTGAATTCATTGAACTCGATTATGCTTTACTTCTTACTCATGCTGATGAAAGTAGTAGGATATGGCATGAAAGGTTTGGACATTTGAATTTTAGATACATGCAAAAAATTAGCAATCAAATATTGGTTGATGGTCTACCAAACATCCATTTTTCCAAGGGAGTATGTGAGCGATGTGTTCTCGAAAAACACCCTCAAGAGAAATTCGACAAAGGAAAGTCTTAGAGAGCTTCTACACCTTTAGATCTGATCCACGGTGACCTTATGGGTCCTTTTCCACATCAATCCATCAACAAAGTGAGGTTTGTTCTCATTTTTGTTGATGATTTCTCACATTTTATATGGATCTAATTTCTCAGGAAAAAATCTGAGATCTTTCAACACCTCAAAGATTTCAAAGCCTTGGTTGAGACACAGTCCAGAAAGAATATCAAAGTCCTTCGAAATGATAATGGGGAAGAGTATGTAAATCATGAGATCCATAATATTTTCCATGAGGTAGGGATTCAGTTGAAGTGCACAGTTCCCTATACTCCGCAACAAAATGGATTTGTTGAGCGGAAAAACAAATCTCTAAAGGAGATGGCATCTTTCATGCTACATGCAAAGTCACTACCACGGAGACTATGGGCCAAAGCACTTAATTGTGCAACATAAATCCAAAATAGATCTCCCCATAGATATTTCGAGGATAAGACCCCCTATGAGGCTTGGAGTGGGCTCAAACAGAAGTGACCCACTTTTGCATTTTCGATTCACGTGCCTGGGCCTAGATTCCCTCTAAAAAGAGGAAGGCACTTGATCCAAAGAGCACTAAGTGTATTTTTGTTGGATACCTTGATGGCATGAAGGGATATAATCTTATTGATATTTCCTCAAATCGACTCATCATTGAGCATAGTTTCCAATTTGAGGAAAGTGTCTCGCATGCACCTCAGTAGTTGTATGCAGACACCTTCATTCTTATAAATGTCCGAGATGATGAGAATGCACATGATGACTCGTCTTTAGATGAGAGTTTTGATTCAAAGGACTCAGATGATTCAGATTCAGATTCAGTACAGTCAGATGCGGATTCAGAGCATCCAGATGCAGTTGTAGAGCTAGAGAATAGGTCCATGTGGGCACAAACTACTCTTTAGGATGAAGGGGATATCATTGGTGATCCAACCGATACTTGAGGACTCAATCTGATTTCAAGGATCCTCTTGTTTCACTCACTGCCACTGCACCATTATCCTCCAGCCATCTTTTCTTGGTTCAATCTTCATATCCACGGTCTTATGGCAAGGCTGCTAGAAATCCCTTTTGGGAATCTGCCATGCGAGAGGAGTACAACTCCATCCTCGAGAACCAAACTTGGGATCTAGTTCCCCTTACTTTTGGGAGGAAACTTGTCATATGCACATGGATCTACAGGACCAAATATCGCAGAATATGGAAAGATTAGTAGATACAATGCTAGGCTTGTTTCCAAAGGATTTCAGCAGGTTCATGGTATTGACTATGATGAGACCTTCACTCCAGTAGGGAAGATGGATTCCATACGATTGGAACTTGCCATTGTGGCAGACAAAGGATGGAAATTCCATTAGTTGGACGTGAAGAATTCATTTCTTCATGGTGATCTCTCTGAGGAGATCTACATGGAGCAACCCCAGGGATTTATGCAGGACTCATATTTAGTCTGTCGACTGAAGAAGTCCCTTTATGGAATCAAGTAGGCTCCGAGGGCATGGTATGCCAAGATGGACTCCTACCTATTGTCAAAGAACTTTTTACATTGTAAATCAAACCCAAATGTCTACATGCTTAGGACATATGATTCACTTCTACTCTTAGTTTTGTATGTTGATGATTTTTTGATCATCGGTTGCTCGACTTCGGCGATTTATGTAGTCAAGAGGATTCTACATGACAGGTTTTTGATGACATACATGGGTTCACTACACTTATTCCTTGGACTCAAGATCATTTAGGATGCATCAAGCATCAAACTGTCTCAGACCAAGTATGCACAAGATCTTCTTGAGATATTTCACATGACAAACTGCAATTCTGCTCCGACTTCTTTCCTATCAGGAGTCAAACTTGAGGATGGCGGGGAGACTCCACTAGTTGATAGCACACTGTACAAACAACTAGTGGATAGATTTTTGTATCTCACACACTCCAGACCATAGCTCTCCTATGAATTTGGAGCAGTTTATAGGTTCATGCAGGAGTCGCATGAGCTATATTGGAAAGATGCAAAGCTTATACTTCGATATGCACATGGTACGATCACCTTTGGGATTCCTTGGGATTCATTATGAAACAGACTCTACATTAGATCTCATCGGTTTTACTGATTCTGAATAAGATGGCAATAGCACTGATCGCAAGTCCACATTTGGTTACTCACTCAATCTTGGTTCTAGGACTATTATTTGGTAGAGAAATAAGAAAGATGTCATTGCTCTATCTTCAGCCGAGGCAGAGTATATAAGTGTAGTTAACATAACCATTCAGGCTATGTGGCTACAACATTTTCTCACTGAGTTGGGCATTTAGTTTCATTGACCGATCTTCATCTGGTGTGACAACCAGAGCACTCTAAAGTTCTATAGAGATTCATTTCAAAGGCAGTAGATGAAGCACATTGAGATCCACATGCACTACATCCGGGACTTATTACACGAGGGGATCATCGACTTATATTGTTTTCCTTCAGCAGAGAACACGACATACATCTTCACCAAGACCTTCACTAAGAAGAAGTTCCATTCTTTGCAAAGTCATCTTGGAGTGAAGGACATAGTTGCCTAGCAATTGTAGTTCTTCTTTTACATACATTGTACCTTGACGGGGGGTTTTCCCATGAGTTTTTTCCTCTTTCCTCACTTTATTTAAGTGTATCTTTTGTATTTGGGTACCTAACATGACCTTGTTGTCGGGACCCATTCTTTATTTTCACCATAGTGATGTTCAGGGCGGGTATTGGAGTTACTTCACACACACCTAGGATTTCTTTTTCCTAAGGTTTTTCCTTGTTTATTAGTCATAATTAGTCATTATCCAGTCTCCTATATTTTAGGGGAGAATATTCCACTTGGATAATATTCTCTTTTAGTTGACACTTCAGTTTGACTAGTTGAGTTGAGTTTAGATGTTGGATTGGTTTTGTCACCATGCAACATTGGGATCATCACTAGATAATGCGCACTTTCCTTGGTATCATCACCATATAATGCGCACTTTCCTTGGGATCATCACCAGACTGGCGCATTACCCTTGATTTTCTAGTCTACTCCTCACTAGTCTATGTTCAGTCAGTTAATTGAAGACTAGTTGACTAGTTAACTCAGCTAGGTGACAGTTCACTCCCATAACTACCTGAGAGACTAGACTAGGTGGCAGTTCACTCCAGTAATTGTTGGTGTGAGTCTAGATCACTCTAGACCACCACTATGGAACATTGGTTCTCCTCCAGTGCACTCTCATTGATTTATACAGAGTATATCATGTGTAAATTATTCATTATTCACAACGGTTAATGATAATTCTTCCATTCTTTCTCTCATTCTTCTTCTTTCTTAATTTCTCTCTGCAAATGTGTGTATTATTTTCTAGCTAGATCTATTTTGTGCAGGTTCAACACATTTACAACCAAATCATTTCCTTGTGTGTAATAGTTGGATGATTTTCCCATGATGATGCCATATTCTACACAAAAATGTGTAAACTTGGACCCTAAGATTGAACATTTGTCTGTTATGAATTTTTCTAGGACTCCAAATATGGATAAAATATTCTCTTTTGCGAAAATGATCAATTTGTTTGGATTCAACGTTCCTTAGAGAAACAACTTCTTTCCACTTGGTAAAATAATAAGTTTTCTATATCGATAATATAAATGTCAGCACTACATATTTTGGTTATTGAATGGAGTCATCCGAGGCCCAGTGATATAAATACGAATTCCTCATTATTGCAGGCTGTAGCTGCCTTTGTTTCTCTCTTCATATTTTCCTAAGAGAAATGTAGGGGGCATTTTTGAATCTGTTATATAGTGTCTTTGAACATATTAGGCTTCAATAATACTTCTTAAGAATGATTTTGTGAGTAGTTATAGTTGGTGAAAAATGTCCACCAAAAATTCCTTCATGAAAATTCATTTATTTCCTTAGACTTTGAATGATCTAATATGCAATAGAATTACATCAAAGTTTCTTCAAAAAAGAACTCTTGAGACTAATACATATGTTGATTCAGGTTTGTTGTCATTGATGTCAACTGCCATGAGAGAAGCCAGCACTTTCATGTACCCAGGTATTCGATATAATATTTTTGATGTAAATATGACTCATTCACCTGATAAGAAGTAAATATGGATGAACTCAGTGGTCTCCTTATGGTGAAATCCCTTATGGGAATATGCTTTGTGGAGTAATAGAACCAATGATTAATTGTGGGGTATTATGAGATGAAGGGAAAGATTTTACCCGAGGGGAAATATCTGGTGGATATTTCTTAGTCTCGGCTTCAGGGTGGTATGTGGAATGTCACATAATTCCTCACGGTTAGAGAGTTATGGCCATGAAGTTGGAGACCAGTGCGGAGTAATGGACCAAGTTTTCTTTGATGCATTGTGGTATGAGTTGCCCGATATATTTTCAAATAATATTATTCTATATGGATATTTCTGGCCGTTATTTCCTGGTGTATGTAGAAGCGCCACCACCAACTCCTCCGCAGTGGTTTAAGAGTTATAGCCTTCTACGAAGTTAGACCCTATGCAAATTAAAAGGTCAAGTAGTGGTTTAAAGAGATTTTGAAGGTAGAAGTAATAAATTAGAGTGATGATTGTGTTATAATTTAAAGTGAATACAAAATAAAATTATTTCAATAATAAATTCCAATGGAGAAGGTGGGTAACCCTAAAATAAGGAAGGAGGGGCCAAAAGAGTGACCTAGAAGATGTTTAAGGAAGCCACTTGGAGAGAATAAATGGAGAATATAAGAACTTTGAATCACTTGAGAATATTGAATATCTATATGTTTCCAAGATAACCAAAGGATATATAGCCGGTCTGAGTGAAGGTGAAAGAGAAAATAAGGCGAGAAATGCAAGGAAGGATAGAGATTCTTTTGATGGTGCATTCTAAGGTATGTTATTTACAGGGTGTCTCACCATTTTAAGCTGCCAACATTTTTTCTATAATGATTCAAACCATGAAATTTCTATGAAGGAATTTGAAAGCATATCCCCGTATCTGTGGAAAAAATTCAGCTTGTGGGTCAGATTTGTATTTTTGGGAGTTACACTCAGTGGAAAAAAGTTACAATGGGCCAGTCCAGAAACTAGTCAAAATCGGGTGTTTGGGGTAAAAACGTCAAAACTTCTTTATAACAGATCCAACTTGGTAGGGCCAAATGTTTTTGGTTAGTGTATTGTCTTAAGTATTCTTTGTAATAGTTTCATATCATTTCATCAAATATTTTAATGCGGAAGACTGCAGCTCTAGTCACTCTAAAATAGGATTAAATTCAACAAGGTATGCCATTTTACCTATAACTCCTAAGCACTACGAGAGGTTCTGAAGTAGTGACATGGGAATTCATTAAACATCTTTGAAAAAATTTTGTATGGGGTTTGGAATCTTAATACATTAGAGTTCAAATTTATGATTACTTCAGTTAAGTTTGTTGACTAATCAAAACTAGGCATGTGAGACTAAAGAAAAGTTTGATGAAAATGATAGTCTGGTTTTAAATTTAAGGAAGGTTCAGGAATGTGATCATATATGAGGGTCTATTCTGAAACTCTGAATCATATTTGGATGATGAAATTGATAAGGGAAACTTTGGTTGTGGTACATGTTGAATACATGGATTTAAGCTCATGATTGATGAGTTACTTACATGAGGTGTATAGTTGATGATGTTGGTACATAATGATGAGTCATAGTTGATGAGTAGTTATGAAACTTGATTTGGTACATACCTGGTACATGATTGGATGCACTTGACAGTACAGGTTGATTAAGTTGGTGCATGGTTGGTTGATGCACTTGTTTATGAAAATACGAGGTTATTCTGAGTTGATGCATAGTTCATATTTTATTGTGGTAGGTTTATAGGGGTATATATCATAGTGATAGTGTGATGGGGTTGCATCATTCCACTTCTACTTGAGGGTGGCAGGGATGGAAAGGGCAGTGGTTGTAGCCACCTTAGGTTATGTAGAAGAACATTGGAACATAACCAGTTTGTATGAAGGGTGGGGAGTTGGAGCTTCCCTCGAGGTTGTAGCCTAAGAAACTAAGGGGATGGAGCCTCCTTCTATTTTAGGCTGGAAAACAAAAGGGAAGTTGGGAGTGCTTCCAATGAATGTAAGTCTTCAAGACATATAAGAGAAAAGGGCCATGGTTTTCTCTCGATTTGGGTTTCCATAAAACACTAGTGTCTTGTGTATGTGTGTAACGATTGTTTATTTCTTATTGCTAATTATTAGATAATAATTCTACATTGATATAACATTTGGAAGAAAAGGATTATAATTACACTGTGCTGATACCACCCCCTCTGATAATCCAACAATTGGTTTTGGAGAAGGTTCCTTTAGAAATCAGTTTAACCGAAGGTAGATCATGGAAATTACCAACTTGTATAAAAATGGAATACCTACCGGTTTGGACAAAGATGTTTTGGAGAATAAAGATGAAAACATATATCTGAGACACCCACGAGTTTTAAGTTTGGAAATCAATTGTAAGATGGGATACGAGCACCAACAATTCCACCAACAAATGACAAGCAATGAAACTCGGTGAGAATTCCAAAAGCCATAAATGAACTTTTGAATGGGTGCTTCCAATGAATGTAATTCTTCAAGACATATAAGAAAAAGAATTCCATGGTTTTCTCTCGATTTGGGTTTCCACATAAAACACTAGTGTACTGTGTATGTGTGTGATTGTTTATTTCTTACTGCTAATTATTAGATAATAATTCTACATTGATATAACATTTGAAGAAAAAGGATTATAATTACACTATTACTGATGCACCCCCCCTCTCAGTAATCCAACAATTGGTGTCAGAGAAGGTTCCTTTAGAAATCAGTTTAACCACTGAAAGGTAGATAATGGAGAGTACCAACTTGTATAAAAATGGAATACCACAGTTTGATGGACAAAGGTATGTTTTTTGGAGAATAAAGATGAAGGCATATATACAGGCACAGGGATTTCAAGTTTGGAAATCAATTGTAGATGGATACACAGCACCAACAATTCCACCAACAAATGACAAAGCAGTGAAACTCGGTGAGAATAATTCCAAAGCCATAAATGAACTTTTGAATGGTCTTAGTGATACGGTATTCACCAAAGTTGCACATTGTAAATATGCTAAAGAGATTTGGGACAATCTTTGAAATATTTATGAAGGAGATTCAAAAGTCAAAACAGCAAAGCTTCAAACTTACAGAGGTCAGTTCGAACAACTAAAAATGAAGGAAGATGAAGATATCATAGCCTACTTCTTACAAGTCGATGAAACAGTGAATGCAATCATAGGATTAGGAGAAGAAATCGAAGAATCTGTAATTGTTCAAAAGGTACTAAGATCTCTTCCTATGAGATTCGACCCTAAGATATTAGCACTAGAAGAAAGATCGGATCTAAACTCAA
>SNQJ01S0043853.1:37074-50152 GCA_010110895.2 Picea sitchensis
AGTTCAAACTATATTTCCACAACTTGACGAGGAAGGAAAAATCATATTGGAGCCTGAAGCCATCACTGACACAAGAATTTTCCAGTTGAGGAATAGATCCATTTCAGAGTATCTCATTAAATGGAAGAAACTACCGGCTGAAGATTCCACTTGGGAAGATGAGTATTTTATACAGAAGCATCCAAAGTTACTCAAGCGTTGCGGACAACACTTGTCTTAAGGGGAGGAGCGTGTTAAGCCCTACTATTGGCTCACTACCCTTAACTGGGGCATATTACATTAGTGATGTTATTTTATTTATGTCGGCTTTATTCCACTAGTTGTAATTATACCTCCTAGTCTCCTATATATACCAAGGAGACATTTTCATTTTGAATCATCTTGTAATTGAACATTTATGTGTGGTAAAAGGAGGTTTCCCCCTCGAAGAGACTTATTATATGAAATTATATCTTTTTCAAGGGGTTGAGTACTTATTCTAAGGTTTTTCTCTGCTATATTGATATTTGGTTATTAACAAAATGTGAATAAATGAGTTGAAGTTGAACATTCATGGAATCATCAGATCAAAGGTCAATAATGTAAACCTACTGTCAGAAGCGAGGAGGCCTGCCATTGAGGCATGCAGGTCCCAAGGTACTAACTGGTTTCTAAGTCTAGTTCTTGAATAATATGTTGAAGTCGGCAAGAACAGACTCGTCGAAGGAGGGCCTTGATGTAACCCCCATCAACGACACGAAACTGATGCGGAGATGTAAGTTGGTAGATCAAATGAACATGGAATGACATGGGTATTGAAACAAAAAATTTGTGATGGTTGACTCTCGAGGAAGATACTTCCCTTGAACACTGAGGCACAACAACAGAAACACAGCATGGACCAAAACATGATAATGCAGTGGATACTGTGACTTTCGTCGGGTGACCCAAAGTAGGGATGATTTTAGGGGCTAGATTTCGCTCATGGGCTAATTTTCCATGGTTTTTCCAAAAATGAGATTCGCTATTTTAAAAATGATTCGCCCAAATTCTATAGTATAAAATTATTTTACCTTAAAAAACGCCAAAATTTTATAAAAACTATATAAAATCCTTAGAAATTTGAATATTTTTACAAAAATATCGCCAATCATTTATAGTTGGCATATGAAGGATTAGTAAGATTCACCAAGGTTTCTACATTTTAAAATAATTTTCCATCCTTAAAATCATCCCTGGCCCAAAGGAGTAAAGAAACTCAGAGGATTGGTTCAGTGCAGAGGTTCAGCGGATTAAAATGTATGCAAAGACAAAGTGTCATGTTCAAGGGCGACCATAAGAGTGACTTGTGATGTTTTCAAAAACTACTTGGCTTTCTTCCTTCAAATTTTTCCCCCATCCAGATAGACGAGTACCTCTTTTTTATTTAACGAGCTCAAGGAGGGTAACACATGCCTTATATAAATCACCTTCGGTAAGTCCCTCTTCCTTTGTTTAACGAATTGGAAGAGGAAAGGGTTCGGTCCCATACGGCCCCTTCAATGTATATATTTTTAACGAGTCCAGAGAAGGTAAACTCAATGATTTTTCATGTTTAGAGAGTCTGAAAAGAACTTAAAGACGACTCCATTATTGTCCTTTTTCGTAATGTTAGTCTCGTGAGGTTGAAAAAGAGATAAATTATCACTCGAAAGATTTACTTTTAAACCTTTTGATGACTGGGAAAGGAAGCAAGGTCACTCGACAATATTTTCATGTTTAGAGAGTCTAAAAAGAGCTTAAAGACGACTCCAAGGGGTTCCTTTTTCGTGTATCCATGCGAGTCCGAAAAAGAGATAAAAGTTTACTCAGTGTGTTATTGTGTTTTTTCAAGCGTGAGAACGAATGAATACTATGCTCGTTAATGTGACAAGATAAAAATCGAACAAAACTGCTTCGAAACCTGTCAATGATGATAAAACTGCACACCGGGGTATTAATAATGCCTCCAAAATTATTTTCAAAAACCCAAAATAATTATGGTTCATTGATTATCTCCCTTATGAGATCATAAGTTTGGTGCCTTCAATGTCTCCCCCTTTTACCATGAGGAGGCCTCCTTATATAGGCTTGGAGAGGCCTAACCACCTTAGAGATTCTTGGGATAGGTTGAGGATATTTCTCCATCAGTTTTGGATCCTCCCTAAGATCCATCCTTGACCTCATATTCGAATCAAACTAACTTCAGAGATAAGGGGGATCTTCCCCTAATTTTCTCAACAACATAACACTCCCCCAGAATGGTTCACAAAGCACTACAACACTCCCCCAAAGGAGGGAAAGGAGCACTAGCACTCCCTACTAGTGGGTAGGGGAGCGTTGCCCTTCAAAATTCATTTTTAAGTGGTCTTTCTTAAGGCAAAGGATTTTTACTCTTTGTCAAATGATTTCTCCTTATTTAACCAGTCTCTGAGGGTGTCTTCAAGTGTTCCTTGTGATGTCATTCGAGACACGACATAGGCAAGATGACAGTATGATTTTTGTGACACTTGCGGCCAAAATGCGACACTTGTAATGATGACAATAGGCCATCATTGAAGTGAGTAATTTTGATGTGTAACAGATACTAGTTTGGTGGGGGTCATCTCAACCATTCTTGGTTCCCCTCACCATATCTCTCATAGAATCCATGGTCTATCTTGGTAAACCCCTCTTTCATCAGTTATGCAACACTTATCCATTTTCTATTAATAACAGTAAATACATACATTGACCTTTTATAAAAAGGTTCATCAAACTAGACATTCACACATATCTAGTCTTCCATAGTCTATTGGCCAATTATAGTTTTATTTACAGAATGTGGGAAACATGGGTGTTACAATCACCTCCCCCTTAAAGGAACATCATCCTCGATGTTCTATCTATCGATGTGTTTTGTATGTACATAAGTTTAAAAAAAAAGGGATATGCTTGTCTCATGGCATCCTCAATTTCCCATGTGGCCTCATCTATGACAAGGTGTTTCCACTACACCTTGACCTATGAAATGGTTATGATATTGAGTGGGGTCTCCTTCCTGTCTATTATGCATTCAGTTTATGGTAGGAATTCTCCATCTAGTTCCACCTGAATCACAGACCAGTCAATAATATGATTGGAATCATGTACATATTTCTTTAATAATGAAACATGGAAAACATCATGTGCCTTCATTGTGGGAGGGAGTGCTAGTCTATATGCTACATGTCCAAATATTTCCAAGATTTCAAAGGGTCTGCAATACTGAGGTGCCATCTTGGCACATGCTCCCATTCTCAATGAACTTCTTCTGGGTCTAACTCGGAGATACACATGA
Organism: Picea sitchensis; assembly: GCA_010110895.2. NCBI lineage: Eukaryota > Viridiplantae > Streptophyta > Pinopsida > Pinales > Pinaceae > Picea > Picea sitchensis. The sequence continues at coordinate 40,391 of SNQJ01S0043853.1, forward strand.
TCTCCTGCTTTGAATTCTCTAGGAGTTTTTTTTCTGTCTACATAGATCCTCTGTCTATCCTGGGCTATTTTTAGATTTTGTCTAATCCAAATTACTTGTTGTTCCATTTCCTTTATCATATCTGGACTGATTGTGATTTTTTCCACTGGGTTATTCCATCTAATTGGAATATTTCATTGTCTTCCATAGAGGGATTCGAAAGGGCTCATTTTTAATGAATTTTGATAGCCATTGTTGTAGAAAAATTCTACCAGTGGTAGGTAGTATTCCCACTTCTTAGGTTGATGCATTACATGCATCCTCATCATTTCTTCTAACACTTGGTTTACCCTTTCTGTCTGCCCATCATTTTGAGGGTGATAGGCTGTACTAAATAGCAATTTTGTTTCGAAACCAGCAAACAGAGATTTCCAGAAGTTTGAAGTAAATTTTGTATATTTGTCGAACATAATTTCCTTAGGCATGCCATGCAGTCTAAATATATCTTTCATGAAAATACTAACAATATATATTGCCTTGCAAGTTGACTTGACAAGAAGGAAGTGAGCAACCTTGCTCAGTTTATCCACAACTACCATAAGGGTGTCGTTCTGTTTGGCTGATTTTGGTAGCCCTGTGATGAAATCCATGGAGATGGTTTCCCATTTCCATTCTGGAATTGGTAGGGGATGCAACAACCTTGTTGGGTGTCGATGCTCTGCCTTGACTTGCTAACATTATAGACACTTAGCTAAGTAATCAACTATCTATTTTTTCATTCTCGGCCAATAAAATAGTTTCCTAGTGGTCGTGATCATTTTCTGGTAACCAGGATGACCAGTATATGGTCTTTGGTGTAGTTCATCCATTATGAACCTCTTCAAGTCATCACAATTTAGAATATACAATCTGCCTTGTAAGTTAGCAGGCCATCATTAAACATCTAATAGCCTTCATACTTCAACCATGTGGGCTCTTGCTTTAGGTATCATGTCACAGTCTTGAAAAATGCATTTGTTTCTTGTGTACTTTTGACTCTCTCTTTGATGTTTGATTCACTATCACTTACAGCTGCCAATTGAACCACTTCCATGCTTCTACTAAGGGCATCAACCACCCTATTCTCCTTTCCTTTGATATGTTTGATTTCAAAGTCAAACTCGCTAAGGAGAGCCATCCACCTAGCTTGTCTAACATTGAGTTTTGGTTGGTCAAACAAATATCTCAACCAGCTATGGTATGCCATAAGCAGAAACATTCTACCTAGGAGGTAATGCCTCCACATTTTTAAAGTGTGTAATATGGAAACCAATTCTGTATTGTGGGTAGCATAGTTGAATTCATGCTCATTCAATTTTTTGGATTTGTAGAAAATCACATGTCCTTGCATAAGGAATCCTCTAAGCCCTTCCTTACAGGCATCTGTACACACAAGGAATTCATTGTTTGGGTTTGCAATCTTCAGCACAGACACATTGATTAGAAGGTATTTCAGCTCTTGAAATCTTTCTTCACATCTTAATGTCCAAATGAATTGAACTCCCTTTTTCTGAAGGGAAGTGATTGGGCAACCAATTCTGGAAAATCCTTTTATGAACCTCCTATAGTACCCTGCTAGGCCCATAATGTAAATTCTAACCTTGTACAATGTCTATTGTAAACAGATATTCAGAAAAGAACAGAAAATATAAAATGGCAAATACAAACATTACAAAGAGATTTTTCCCCTGGAAACCCAAACCGAGAAAACCAGCATATATTATATTAATTCATTGTGTTACATTGTTTACAATAAAATATACATATAGAAGCCAGCAGCATCCAAAACCCTAACCCAATGACCTGGATTAGTCCAAAACCCTAATTCCTTAATCGTAAATAGAAAACCATCGGCAAAAACCATGTGCCGAAAAAACCACCTAAATACATGACACGTTTCCTAAGGTAGGTGTCACGTTTCCTGAGGCCGAAAAAAAATTTCCTGGGGCACTGCCCCCGGAGCTTCGGGCGGGGGGCTTCGCCCCCCTGCACCCCCCCTCTAACCCCCCTATGCGCCTAGCGCATACGCTCAGACACTACTACTCATGCAAAGAATATAACACATAAAGGATCTGATGTCATATACACCCTTTGGGGTAGGTCAATTCATAATGGCTTTGATCTTGTCAAGATCAACTACCACCCCTTCTTCAGAAATAACATGGCCTAAGTAATGGACTTGTTTCTAGAAAAAGTCACACTTACTAAATTTAGCATATAGTTGATGTTCTCTTAGTAATTGGAGCACTAATTTGAGATGTTCTTCATGATCTTCCATATTCTTAGAATATATTAGGATATCATCAATGAAAACCAATACAAATATGTCTAAGAATTTATTAAGTACATTATTCATTAAGCACATAAAAGTGGTTGGTCCATTGGTTATCCTGAATGGCACCACCACAAATTCATATTGACCATACCTTGTTCTAAAGGTTGTTTTGTGGATGTCTTCATCCTTAATTTGGACCTGGTGGTATCCAGATCTCAATTCAATCTTGGAGAATATTGTAGCACCCCTTAATTGCTTGAACAAGTCATCGATCCTTGGTAAGGGATACTTATTCTTGATGGTCGTCTTATTGAGTTGTCTATAATCTATGCACAATCTGAGTGTGCCATCCTTATTTTTCACAAACAATGTGGGTACTCCCCATAGAGACACACTAGGATTAATGTATCCTTTGTCCCACATCTCTTTTAGTTGTAGTTTGATCTCAACTAGCTCTGGTGTACTCATTATATAGGGTGTTCTAAACATTGGCACCACTCCTGGTATAAGCTCTATTGTAAATTCGATGTCCCTTCTTGGAGGTAGACCTAACACCTCTTCTAGGAATACATCTTTGTACTCTCTTAATATGGGATGGTCCTCTAGGTTGGGTTTTTTATTCTCAAGGGAGTTCAGTACTTGTATTGCATACAAGGGGCATCCCTTTCTGCAATACTTCTTCACTTGGAGGGATGATGTTTGTCTCACTGAGACAAGTTTTCGAATCCCTTGTTGGGTTATCATTCTCCCTTCTCCATCTTCACACTCCAAAGTTTTATTGTAACAGTCCAACTTGGTTTTATGGGAAGCCAACCTATCCATGTCAATTGGCAGATCATAAGATCCTAAGGGAGCATGTTTAGGGTTGCTCGGGTGGGTAATCCATTCATAATTAATTGGCATGCTGGTATGACCTATGTTACCTTTCTTTTGGTTCCAGTGGCTAGTTGTACCAGCCATGATTTAACATGTTTAACTTGTTGAAATTTACGTTTCTCAACAGTTTGAGGGGAAACATAACTCAAATTAGAATTGGGGTCAATTAAAATGGAAACAAGATGGTTGGAAATCATACCTTCCATCTCCACCACTGAAGCTTGGTGGTCAGCTTGTCTATTATCCAAGGTTGCATAAATTTGTGGCATGCTCCTAGCCACATCATTGACTGTGGTAGCCTCTTGGACATTGTAGATCCTCCTATTGTTTTGTTTCCTATGTGGACAGTCCCTCAACAAATGTTCTTCTCCATAACCCCAACACTTCAAGGGATATTTTTTTGTGTTATCAGTCTTACTTAGGGTTGTTCTGAATGGTTTATTTCCACTCTGGGGTGGAAATTTTTGTTGATACACACTCCTAGTAGGAAGGCTCATCCTAGATCCTTTCCCATAGTTCTTAAATATTGAGGGTTTAAACCCATTCTTCTTGAATCCCGAATTGTTTTTCTTCTTCCAATCTTTGTGGGGTTCTGTCTTATTATTAAATTGCTCATAGAAATATCTTGCCTTTCGAATAGTATATTATAAATTATTTGTCTCATCAAACTCAATTATGTCCCAGTAGGACTGAGGTATTCCACTAATAAATCGTTGCATCTTTACTTTTTCATCCTTTATGTAGGGAACATACCTCATCATCTCAAGAAATTTGTTGATATATTCATCTATGGTGAGTTGTCCCAACTTGACTTCATAGAAATCCTTGGTATTCCCATTAAAGTACTTTTCTGACAAATACTTATTTTTGAAGTATTTCTCAAATTGTTTGCATGACAAGTCCTTCTCATGGATTCCTTTCACATTCCTAAGGTCCTCCCACCAAATGGAATCTTTACCATTCAGGTTTAAAATGGTTATCTGAGCCTTTAAGTTTTCACAGTAGTCATGGACTCTAAAGTACTTCTTCAAGCTGAGTAGCTAAACTTCTACTTCTTCCCCCTTCTTAATCTCTCCATCAAAGGTGGGTGGGTTGGCTTTCTCGAATTCTTCAGGGTTATGACTCTTGGAATGTTTCCTCTTCTTTCTTCTTGTCTGGGAATGGGAACTATCTTTTCCACTAGAAGATTCCTTGGAGTGGTCAGTGTCCTCGGAGGAATCTTTCAGTGAGTGTCTATTGGCTCCATGTTGGGCCTTCCTTGAGGTGCTCCTCCTGGTGTGGCCACTTTAAGGACCATGCTTTTGTATCTCAGGTGGACTTGAATTTTTCTTAGTGTGATGTATGCCCACATGAATGGAAGCTAGACCATGTTGCAGTTTCCTTTGTATGTCAGATAGACTTTGCAGTAAGATTGCATTAATTTCGGTCTATTTTTCTTGTTCCTTTATCATCCTTTCATTGTCAACCTTACAACTCTCTAATTATTCCATGAGGATTCTTACAGTTTCAGCCAAATTTGGAGGGGTTTCAACCGCCCTCCTCTCATCATATTCTTCCTCTCTATTGTGGGGGATTTCCCCCAAATCATTGTGTGTCACCATCCCTAAAGTTGTAGTTTTCTTGTTGTTTACTGACTGCTTGAGTGTTGATAAAACATTTTATGTTATTTAACGATCTATTAATTTATGAACAACATGTATCTTTGAAAAATGAATTCATCTTCTTTATTTGGAAACATTAGTAATATTCAGTGTAGATTTACAAAACATCTATCAATAGTAGAAGGTTTCATTCCTCTATTGAGTAGAGGTTTAGACAAGTTTCTTATAGAAGGGGGGGAAAGGTAGGGTCTTACCCCTTAAAGTTATTTAATAATATTTTTGTGTGACTCATGCATGAGCCCAAGTAGGCCAAGTTTTGGTGCCATGCTCTGATACCACTTTGTAAGACACCCAACCCCTAAATACTTCCTTCTAGAGTTCCAAGCTCCCAAAGTCATGGGTACTTCACCATCCTTTGGTCAAGTATCCATATGCTAGAGGAATGACACGCGACATAATCTAGGAGTGACATGTGTCCTCGTTAGGTGGTGACCCGTGTCGCGTTATAATGGCATTTAGGGTTTTTTGGAAGAACAAATCAGGGTGTCACGTGGAATATAGGACAAGGGTCCACGTCACCCCAGGTGACGTCTGCGGGCCACATCAATCTGGGACTAACAGCCTCCGGGGTTCCTAGCTTCACCAACCTTTCGAACCTCCTGGAGCTCCGAAGTTTGAAGCTTCCACCAGCTTTCTCCCAATACCTCTTGGATCCCACAGTTGAGGTGTGTCCTTGTAGGTCCATGAATCTATGGTGGAGAGGAGTTTCAGAGATCGGGGGCAGAATTATCATCCCCGCGGGTTGAACTTCCGCAATCCTCCTAGACCATTTATCTGTATATCCGTCAGGATCAATGATTGGCATCATTTCCACCACCAATGAGAAGTTTCCATTGCGGAACTCGGGAAAGGAAATAAACATCGTGATAGTTGGGTCCCTACAATCATCCCTGATTGTAGATTTCCACGTCGGTTCAAGCACGACCATCGATCCTCGATAGGAGATTAGCACCAGCACACCTTCGCACGTGGAAATGAACTAGATATGAAGGAAAATACAGGTGGGTCCTGCATACTCCTCTTTCCAAATGGACCAAGCAGTGAGTGTCAGGTGTGATGTGTGGCAAGGCCGAGGTGACACATGGGCCTTCAGTGGGTGACACGTGTCACACGTTAATGGGCCTATGGGGTTTATGAAACACACAAATCCAAGTGACATGTGGCACGTTACTTGTGGGTCCACATCACACTAGGTGACATCAGCAAGCCACGTCACCCCAAACAGATGACCCTCTAACATTCTTGAGATCTCACGGTGGAGATATGTCCACGTAGATCCATAGATCTACGGCCTCGGTTGCTTCGCAACTTTGACCTTCGTGGGGGGTTTGGACGTGTAAACTTCTCTTTTCTCCCCGAGTATTAAACGTCGAATTAACCATGTGGTAGATCTTACGATCAGAGAGGGATCTAGAGTGTCCTCAAATCAACGGTCCCCATCACTTCGTCACTTCATCCTTCGGGGGTTTGGTCATGTAGTCTCCAGTTTTCTCCCAGAGTAGGTCAGCGCTAAACTAATCACCATCTAAATAAAAAAGTCATGAGTGGTCCCGAAGTTCCTTCGGATCGACAACTCTCATTAATTTGTGACTCTGGCATTCAAGAATTTAGGCGTGTATTTTCCAGCTTCCTCCTGGAGTGCCAAGTCTCTGGACTACAGAATCTAGCAACATGCATCCTTAACGATGGACGACTGAGATGGACTCTGGCCTTCAGCACTCTGGTGATGTAACCTTTCACCAACAGGGAAAAAACCTCTTGGAGATATTCAATCCTTGGACACGTGTCCTAGTTGATGGATGGTTAATTGGGGTTCTCAACGGAGTCCCAAGATCAACGGCTGAGAAGGATCCTAAAGGACCCAAGGATCAATAGTCCACAATACTTCGCAACTCCGGCCTTCGATAGATTTGGTGTTATGAAATATTTGTTCTCCCGAAGTGGTCAACATCGGGCTAACTACAATGTAGATCTAACGGTGGGAATAATTTTCGACCATCCTCAAATATACGGCCTGCGTCGCTTCGCAACTCCGTCATTCAGGAGTTTTGGTGGTTGTGAGGTTTTAACATCCTGGAGCTCCAATCTCCCGGAGTTACGAATCCAATAAGAGCTAGCTCTATTTGGACTAGCACAGGGTTCCCAGATCCTAGTCATATGAGTCCCCTAATGAATCTCGGGTTGTAAGATCCACTCTTAGCCGAGATTTGGTTAAGGTTGCAACACCCCCAGAACTCCAAACTCTCTAAGTTTCAAAGCTTGAAAGGCTTAGCTCCTTTCAGCTAGGGTTTCCAGACCTTGGTTATATGGGTCCTTTGGAAATTCTTGTGGGCTAAATGCTAATCCCTTTAGCCACAAATGGGTTAAGGACATGGGCATGAGCCCTCGGTCAGATGGGTGAAAGATATGAAGGAGGCAGCCTCCTTCCATAGGGTTTGAACTTGGAAATTTTTCATGAGGGTTTAGAGACCGACAAGACTTAAACATTCCAACAAATATTTCTTCGACATTATTGCAGGCTTACATCTTATGACTCGTTAACTACTTAGCTGAGTCAAGCATACGCCCATTTAAAACCACAAATTCACAGAGAGATAATGCATGCTTCTAACTTAACCATTCAACACAGAGCTCATTCATAGACATATAAATATATTCAATCGCCTCATCTATTTCATTACACAGAGTATGGAGATACTTATCAGAAAACCAAAGTTCATGAAGAGACTGTTGAAAGGGGTGCATGTTTCCACCCAACCATAAGCACAACCACTCTTGACAGATTTACCGTTGGCCACCCATGAGCTAGATCGTGATGCTCTGAGAGAGACTCTTTCTTCTTGCTCAACAATAGTTAGGGACGGAGTTTACCCTCCTCCTCCTACAGGATCCCGGTAGCGGGACTTCTTTGTATCAAGCAAGGAGGTATGCCTAAGGACTTTCAAAGTCATTTTTCAACCTCGTTTATCAGCTTGTAACAAAAAACCTTGCCAACAACTTCTTACGTTCAGACAATATTATTCCCCAGTTCTTCCTCGAACCATAGCGTTGTAACCGCTCTTTTTCTCTTCTCGAGATTTTTCTTGCGACTCTACTCTCTTCGCAAATAAATTGCTCCCCTCATTTCGCCTCTACCTCCCGAATTACCTCTTCCTTTCCTTTATCAGCAAGTATGTGTGGGTCCCAATACATAGCTCGTGGTCAAGTCTAGAGACTTACAGATGGGTACTCTTCCCCAATCTCCTCATTAACTCTTGAGGAGGACTCTCCCAGCTACCACGCTGACTGGTAATTCATTATTTGGGTCAGAGGACTATTCTGAGTCATTATTCCAGTAGGGTATTGGTTTGGTGGGGGTCATCTCGACCATTCCTGGCTCCCCTCACCATCTCTCTCATAACATCCATGGTCTATCTTGGAAAACCCCCCTTTCAATAGTTATGCAACACTTATCCATTTTCTATTAATAACAGGAAATACATACATTGACCTTTTATACAAAGGTTCATCAAATCAGACGTTCACACATATCTAGTATGCCATAGTCTCTTGGCCAGTTATAGTTTTATTTACATACTGGGGGAAATAGGGGTGTTACAAGGAGCCAAGTCTCGAAGATTATCCAATCTTGAAAGAGTATAAATATGTGTTTGAGGATTTACCAGGATTTCCACCAAAGAGGGACATAGATTTCTCAATTGACTTGATGCCTCGAGATGCCCCAGTATTTAAGACTCCCTATAGAATGAGCATGCCAGAGCTAAAAGAGTTGCAAATGAAACTAGAAGAATTGTTAAAGAAAGGGTACATACACCCAAGTGTCTCTCCTTGGGGTGCCCTAGTTCTTTTTGTAAAGAAGAAAAATGGAATGTTGAGGTTATGTATTGACTTCGAACAACTAAACAAGGTTATAGTCAAGAATAAATACATTTTCCAAGGATTGATGATCTTTTTTATCGGCTGGAAGGGGAAAAGATATTCTCCAAGATTGACTTGAGATCAAGTTATCATCAAGTGAGAATAAAAGAATAATACACTAGAAAAACAACCTTTAAGACAAGATATAGACACTATGAATATGTGGTGCTACCTTTTGGTTTGACAAATGCACCAACTACATTTATGTGTTTGATGAATGGGGTGTTCAGAGATTTCCTGGATAAGTTTGTAATTGTGTTCTTGGATGATATTCTTTTCTATTCCAATACATAACAAGAACATGAGAAACCTTTGAGGATGGTGTTGCAAGTATTAAGAGAACACCAATTGTATGCCAAATTAAGTAAATGCACTTTCTACCAAAAGAAGATCCATTATTTGGGTCACTTTGTTTCAGAAGAAGGCATAGTAGTGGATCTAGAAAAAATTGAAGCAATCAAGAGTTGTCCAGCGCCAATGAATATTTCAGAGGTTAGATCATTTATGGGTCTAACTGGTTATTACAAGAGATTCATTGCAGGATTATCCAAAATTGCACATCCAATAAAATCTTTGCAAAATAAAGGAGTAAAGTTTGAGTGGAGTGCCAAGTGTGAAGAAAATTTGTAGTGTTTAAAGGATTTGTTAACCAGTGCACCTATTTTTAAATTTGCGGATCCGGGCGAGGATTTTGTTGTGTGCACAAATCCATGCAAGGAAGGGCTCAGTGGACTCTTTATGCAGAATGGACATGTAATTTGTTATCAGTCTATAAAATTTAAGGAACATGTAATAAATTATGACACACATGACTTAGAGCTAGCATCCATAGTACATGCCTTAAGAATGTGGAGGCATTACATAATGGGCAAAAAAATTGAGTTAAGGACAAACCATAATGGTCTGAAATATCTGTTTGAACAACCAACACTAAATGTTAGACAAACTAGATGGTTGGAATTTCTTAGTGAATATAAATTTGATATCAACCACATAAAGGGCAAAGAGAACAAG
>SNQJ01S0043854.1:0-15010 GCA_010110895.2 Picea sitchensis
TCGGCACTCGGGGCTTCCAAAAGCAGGAGTTTGGAGCCGTGGATCCGCGAGTCGCAAAATCCCGACGTGACGTGGCAGTGTGGGACCCGGACGTCAGTGGGAGACGCGTGGGGGCACATCGGCATATCGGTGTTCGGGAATTCAAAAGGTAAGTATCACCCTGCCTCTCACCCGCCGATTTCCCGATAGGAAGATCCCCGAGGCAGAGAGTGTTGACCGTTGACAGCGCGGATCGGGATTCGGAGGTCTTATGTTGCACTGAAGGTGCGCACCAGGTTCGCGAGTCCGCGAAACCCGACTTCCCGAGTTCCGAAAGGGAAGGTTCCCGAGAAGACTGTGGGTGATAGAACTCCCGAGGAGGGGTTAGAAGAGCAACGACTCTTCGGGCCGTAGAGTGAGAAGGTCCTGGTGGAGTGACCGCCTGCTTAGAGTGTGGTTGCCGTCACTATCGAACACATAGCTCGTTCAATCCAACAGTTATCTAGAAGAGTACTCTAGATACTGAATGTATCCAAAATTTAATCATACAAGTGAACTTCATCACATATACAACAAACAAAACATTACCAATATAAAAAAAAAAAATTGCAACCACACATTATGATCCAACCCATTGAATTCCATGTTCCTTGTAGAATATTTGGCCATGCCTCTTGTGAATTTTTGTCGAGCACGTGAAAATTTTCTTGTCGATGGTTTAAATGATAGGATTTTTGTGGGATGAATATCATAAATGTAATCTCACAGACACCGATATCACATGTAAGGATCAAGAACAGATGTAACATGATCATATTAGAGACCCACTGGTTGATCGTTGCAAGGAAGGTGGAATATCTCCAACATATCTCCTCTACTTGGGCTATAAATGTTATGGCACTCTATGATATTGCTATTTCATTCACTAGACTATGATGCAGATGCAATGCATATTGTATTCATTGAGTCTCTTCTACATGCTCTTTAACACACCTCCACACATGTGATAAATTGTGAAGTAAAGAGAAATGCAGAGAGAAAGAATAGAACAATATATTGGAATGTATGAAGAAGAGGTTACAATGTAATGGGAGATGGCTGAGCTAAATAGGCTCAAGCAAGACAAAAATAGAAAGTATAGTTGTCCAGTACAGCTGGCAGTGTACAGTCAGACTGTTGAGGTTAAATTATATTTAACACTCCCTCTTAAACTCAACAGTTACAATCATCAGCACTGACTATGCCTAAGTGTTGTCTCTGAAAATCAAAAAACTGACTTTCCTAGTGGCTTTGTAAAGATATCAACAAGATGATCTCAAGAACCACAAAATTGTAGTGCAATATCCCCATTATTGACTAGCTCGCGTATGAAATGAAAACGAGTGTCAATGTGTTTGTTTTTATTGTGAAACACATGATTTTTGGATAAAGCAATTGTTGATGTATTGTCATAGAAAATAGGAGTTGGATCCTTTTTTGTGTGTGACATATCTTTCAATATTCTTCTCATCCATACAACTTGACATGAAGCTGAGGTAGAAGTGACATACTCTGCCTCTGGAGAAGATATTGAAACAATTGGCTTCTTCTTTGATGCCCATGAAATCAGGTTCATGCCCAGTTGAAAAACATGTCCAGATGTGCTTTTCCTTTCATCTAGGCTGCCTGCAAAATCACTGTCTGTGTAACCAAAAAGTTGATTACTATCAGATTTAGTGTACCATAAGCCAAAATTGAGAGTTCCTGCAATATATCTCAGAATTTGTTTTGCTATTTTCCAATGCGAATCTTTGGGTGAATACATGAATCTCGAAACAAGGTTGGCTTCATAGATAATGTCAGGCCTAGTTGCTGTAAGATACAACAATCTGCCTACTAAACTTTTGTATAAAGTAGATTCCACTGTAGGACCTTCATCTTTCTTGATCAATTTTGTGCCTAATGGTATGGGGGTTTCTGCTGGATTGCATCCTTCCATGCAAAATCTTTTGATGATGTCTGCTGCATACTTTTGCTGACAGAGAAAAATGCCTTTGGTTGATTGATGAACCTCAATCCCTAAAAAATATTTCATTATGCCAAGATCTGTCATCTCAAACTCAGATTGCATGGCATGTTTGAAATCTGTTAACTGAAGATTTCATGTGTAGATCATGTCATCAACATATAAACATACAATTAGAATTTTACCGTGCTGATTTGTTTTGGTGTAAAGAGTTGGCTCATTTTGGCATCTGCTGAAACCACTTTTGATCAGATAAGTGTCAATTTTGTTGTACCAAGATCTTGGAGCTTGTTTTAATCCATACAAGGCTTTCTTCAACCTATACACTTTGGCTGGGTTCTCTTGTTCTTCAAATCCAAGTGGTTGATCGACATAGACTTCTTCTTCTAAGAAACCATTCAAGAATGTTGACTTGACATCCATCTGGTATACTTTCCATTTGTGTTGTGTTGCTATGGCCAATAGANTAAAGGATGTAGGTTGACATGACATTAAAGAAAAAAGATTGTGTTGCTCAAAGTCATCCAACTGCTGATGGATTTCTCTCAAACTTTGAGTTCTTTGATTCTGTGGTTCATAGAATGATTCTCTGCTGGAAGTTGAGTTATCCTGAGAATTTTCAGGTTGTCTTTATAATTGCAATCTTGGAAGAAAAGTGTGAGGTGCTTGTTGTTCTGAATTTTCTGTATTTTCAGAACTTGGAAGCAATGGATTTTGACTGTCCACTTGCTGATTTTCAGAATCATTCCAGAATTTATTTTCCAAAAATTGCACATCTCTGCTGAGAATTAATTTCATGGTGATGGGATTGTAAATCCTATAAGCTTTGGATGTTTCACTATAGCCAATGAAAATACATTTTTCACTTCTATCATCATGTTTCTTCCTTAATTCGGAAGGGATGTGAGCATATGCTATGCACCCAAATGTTCTTAGATGTGCTACATTGAGCTTTGTCCCACTCCATGCTTCTTGGGGAACTTTCATCTTCAGACTTGTGGTTGGTGATCTATTCAGGAGATAAACTAACCATGCTATTGCTTCAGCCCAAAAATTATTTGACAAGTGTTTTTCTTTCAGAAGTGTTCTTGCCATATTCATTATGGTCTGATTTTTCCTTTCAGCCATTCCATTCTGTTGTGGAGTATACCTGGTTATTGTTTGCATGATAATGCCTTGAGATTTGCAAAAAATTGCAAATTCTCTGGAGTTGTATTCTCCTCCTCCATCTGAGCTGAGTGCTTTGATATATTTGCCACTATGTTTTTCATCTTCTCCCTTGAATTCTTTGAATTTTGCAAATGTTTCTGACTTGTGTCTAAGAAAATAGATCCATATTTTCCTTCTAAAATCATCAATAAACATTAGAAAGTAAAAACTACCACCTATTGACTCTGTCTGCATTGGTCCACATAGGTTAGTGTGAACAAGTTCAAGATGTTGTTTGTCTTGATTGGAAGACTGTGGAAAACGGGTTCTCTTGTGTTTTTCAAGTATGCAAGACTCACATGGGGGAATTTCCTCTTTAAAGATAGGTTGACCTTTTTCCATGAAGTTTCTCTGAAGAAGACTTAGACTCTGAAATGGTAGATGACCAAATGTTTTATGCCAAACCATAGTCTCATTCAGGGTGGATGCACTCTGTGCATATGGTTGACTGAGATTTGCAGTTTTGAGAGTAAGGGGAAACATCCTATTTGGAGCCATATGGATTTCAGAAATCAATTTTCTGCTTGGGATTTTTTCATATATCTTACAAGATGTTCCCTAAAAAAGTACCTTATAGCCATGTTCAATAAGTTGTCCTACACTTAGCAAATTATGTTTTAAATCTGGAACATGATAGAAATTGTTTATGTCTTTCTTTACATTTTGTTTAGTAAGAATAGGAACAGTTCATTTTCCTTGAAACATGACTAAGTAATCATTTCCAAGTGTAATATCAGATGAGATTGAAGAATCAATGCATGAAATTAATTCTTTGTTACCTATCATGTGATTGTTGCATCCACTTTCGAGCAACCAAAGATTTTTAGGTTGATGTTCAGTCTTGTGGCACGAAAGAAACATACCTCCTGAGTTTTCTCCCATGTGATTTGACACATGTGCTCTGCCTGAGAGTTGATCTTCTTGCTTCCTCCTGCATCGAGATTCATAGTGCCCATACTTTGTGCAATAATAGCATTGTATTCTTGTTTTTTCATTTGATCTTCTCCCTCTACCTCTTTGAGGATGGAAATTCTGATGTTGATTTTGTTGTTGATGTCTTTGACCTTGGAAATTTTGATTCAGATATTGTTGTCTATTGCCTCCACTGAAGTGAGAGTTACTTTGATTTCTCCCTCTTCCTTGGTGACCTCTGCTTCTTCCTCTGCCTCTCCCTCTGCTGAAGGAGAATTGAGTTTTGANTTTCTGCTTGGGATTTTTTCATATATCTTACAAGATGTTCCCTAAAAAAGTACCTTATAGCCATGTTCAATAAGTTGTCCTACACTTAGCAAATTATGTTTTAAATCTGGAACATGATAGAAATTGTTTATGTCTTTCTTTACATTTTGTTTAGTAAGAATAGGAACAGTTCATTTTCCTTGAAACATGACTAAGTAATCATTTCCAAGTGTAATATCAGATGAGATTGAAGAATCAATGCATGAAATTAATTCTTTGTTACCTATCATGTGATTGTTGCATCCACTTTCGAGCAACCAAAGATTTTTAGGTTGATGTTCAGTCTTGTGGCACGAAAGAAACATACCTCCTGAGTTTTCTCCCATGTGATTTGACACATGTGCTCTGCCTGAGAGTTGATCTTCTTGCTTCCTCCTGCATCGAGATTCATAGTGCCCATACTTTGTGCAATAATAGCATTGTATTCTTGTTTTTTCATTTGATCTTCTCCCTCTACCTCTTTGAGGATGGAAATTCTGATGTTGATTTTGTTGTTGATGTCTTTGACCTTGGAAATTTTGATTCAGATATTGTTGTCTATTGCCTCCACTGAAGTGAGAGTTACTTTGATTTCTCCCTCTTCCTTGGTGACCTCTGCTTCTTCCTCTGCCTCTCCCTCTGCTGAAGGAGAATTGAGTTTTGAAAGCATTGGAGATTGACTCATATGTAAGATGCAGTCTGGTCTCATGTGTCACCAGAGAACCAATTAATTCATCTGTTGAAAATCTTGACAGATCATTGGATTCAAGGATTGTTGTTACAACCATTTCAAATTTATTGGGTAGGCTTCTGAGAGTTTTCTCAACAATTCGTTGATTAGTGATGGTTTCACCAATCAGTCTGATCTGGTTCACGATTCCCATGACTCTGGTCATGAACTGATCTACAGTTTTGGACTCTGTCATCCTTAGAGTCTCGAATTGCGTCCACAAGGTCCACAATTTAACTATTTTGACCCTGTCATTTCCTTGGTAGGAAGATTTAAGGATGTCCCAGGCCTGTTTTGAAGTACCAGCGCCTATGATTTTTGATAAAATCGAGTCATCCACAGAATTTTGAATCCATAATTTTGCTTTATTTTCTTTGTTCCTCAGTGTTGCCTCAGCAATTCTCTGCGCATTTGTTATGGCAGCGAGGGTGGCTGGATCCAGTTCCACATATCCAATATCCACTAGTTCCCAACACTCTTGTGCTTGCAAGAATGATCTCATCTGAAGAGACCAAATATCGCAATTCTTTCCCAGTAGAATCAGACCCTAAGTTGGTCCTAAGTTGCTAGATGATGCCATAAAAAAATTGCAGAATAAAAAACAGAGGGAAATTTTGGATTTACCTCCGATCAGCGATTTGTCGATTTTTCGATGGCCAAAGGGAGCTTATTGGGCTTGAATTTTCATTTAGTCTCCTTACAATGTGACCACACGCCTTATTGTTAAAGTGCTACGGGCTTTTCTGGCTCTTTGACTTTCAAATCACCGAAATGCGAAAAATTGACTTTGGACAATTCGACGGTCTAGATCTTGTGTGATATGATGGCCCAAATCTTATCAGGATATCGCGAATCAGGATTTCGCGAGTTCTGATGACGATTTCTTTTGACTCCTCGATTCCCCGATCTCCGATTTACCAATGGTGCTTTCCTTTTGGGAAATTTCATGATTGCTTTGATCAACTCCACGTGTCCTAATAGATGGATGGTCCATTTCTCCTTATGGATTCATGATTTGAGATGTTTTAGACTTCTCATCTCCAGGATCCGGGATTTTCCAAAGCTCGTAATGCCAATTGACTCTGTTTTCGGGAAATTTTCTGAAATCCTCGATCTTTGCCATGCATCCTGAATAGATGGACGACTGAAGTGTGCTTCGGGGATTTCCCCGTAGAGATTCCCGATCCTTCGTTTTGACGAGATGACGTCAGCTGGGCCCCACAATGGATTTTACCTCCTGTCGGGATGTCGGACTTCGTAGTTATGAAGTGCTCGTGTTTCTTGTCCTCAGGATTCGCGAAACGTCGAATCCTGATGTGCCGATGGGCTCTCCCAATATTGCCCACGTGTCTCCTGTAAATGGATGGTCTGCGTTGTTTCACGATTTCGTGACTTGCGATGCCAAATTTCTCTGACAACTTGAAACCCTGAATGTTGAAACGCTGACGGTTTCCTCGATGTTCGCCACGTGTCCAATCAAATGGACGACTGAGATCTAATCGCTATTTCGGGCATCGCGATTTCACGAGTTTCGAACTCTTGTTGCGTCAGTCTTTCAAAACTACGAACTCCAAAATTTCGATGGAGTGATGGCTTGGATCTGCTGCCACCTGTCCTCTGAGATAGACGACTCATAAGTCCTCTAGGGATTTCGCGATATCGTGTATCAAAGTTTTTGGAGTGCAACTGCCTTTGCGCGTCCAACTCCTGATTTCCGATTTTGCGATGGAATAGGATCTCGTCACGTGTCTCTTGATGGACGGTCCAGATGATGTCAGGATTTCACGACTTCAGAAGTCGAAATCTCTCCTATTCACTCCAGAGGACTAAAACTCGTGCACTTTCTCACTGATCCAACGGCTATCGGGCCTCTGCGCAAGATCTAATGGTTGAAATGCTTTCACCTTTTTCGTGCACTCCTCGTCCCTTCTGAACTAGTTTCCCGCTTCAAATACATTCTCAGGACAAATATTATGGCCTCAATGGCTGTTCTTTGCACCTAAGATGTGTTATTTACTCTTGTGGAAGAAAGATTCATGAATCTTTCAAAGATTTGAAAGAAATACATGAGTTCTTCATTTTCTGCTACAATCTTTGACAGATTTGAGGGAGTTTCAAAAAACTTTAAATGATGCTGCCTTATGCAGCAATCTTTAATGATTTTGAATGTATTCTATGATTTCTTTAAATGTTCTTCCATTCTGTAGCTCTTCTTCGTCAATATTTGACGATTCTTGAAAAATTGTTCAAGAAACTTTAAAGTTTCTTCTTTCTCGGTTTCTACTTCCTCGTGAAAGCTTCCTGAGAGGATATTTCAAGAGTATGATAGACTGCTATCCAAACCTTGAGAAAGAGACTATGTCACATGCTCTCAAGATCCATGAAGCTCTATGCTGTGAGGATCGAGTTTCTCTCCAGACTGTGTGAAGAGGCTTACTGTTGAAGCTCTGATACCATGATAAATTGTGAAGTAAACAGAAATGCAGAGAGAACGAATAGAACAGTATATTGGAATGTATGAAGAAGAGGTTACAATGTAATGGGATATGGCTGAGCTAAATAGGCTCAAGAAAGACAAAAATAGAAAGTACATTTTTCCAGTACAGCTGGCAGTGTACAGTCAGACTGTTGAGGTTACATTATATTTAACAACATGCTCTCTTTGTAGCAAAAAGAAATCTGCAACATTGAAATATTCACATGTAGGTGACTTCTCTCCCTTCTTTGACTGGGCAACAATGTCTCCACCTACACCACACACATCCTTTACATAAAAAACACAACACTCTTCACACATTTTTGGGCATCCCATGAGGGAGTTCCCCACAGCGTAACCCAATCTCATAGAAGGTTTAGAAAACAAATTGTACACCAAAACTATTTTCGTATTACACACTAGCATTCAGTTACATCACATTGATATAGTTGGTAGTAGATCCAACTTATTCTAAACATGGATAACGAGGTTGAGAGAATATCTCAAGAATCTCCTACAATATCCTAAACCAACTCTAAACTCAACACATTCCATTAATTGAAGCATTGTCTCCAAAAGTTGCATCCTCAAATTCATTCCCTTCTTTTGATGTGAGTTTCAAATTTGGTTCCATTGGAGTAGAAATAGGATTACACTATCCTATGAAAAAATTGTTTAATACTTCTCCAATGTACTTCTTGTGGGATATGTATACATACTTTGGATTTTCAATCACCTCAATGCCCAAACAATAGTGCAGATGTCCGAATTTCATCATCTCAAAGCCTTTCTTCAACTCTCTCTTTATTGATGCAATTTAGCTTTCACGTTTCCCTATTATCAATAGATCATCTACATATATTACAAGATATACTCCAAATTTCTTCAAAAACAAAATTGCATCATCAAGATTTCACTGCTTGGAATTCAATTTAAGAAGATGATCAATTAGCTTTTCATACAAGGCTCGTGGTTCTTGTTTCACACCATATAAGGATTTGATAAGCCTGCATAACTTTTGTTCTTGTCCCTTAACAATAAATACTTCTAGATGAAACACGAACATCATTTTCTTTCAAATTTCCATTCAAGAAGGTAGTCGTCACATCCATTTGATGAATTTTCCATTCATTTTGTGTTGCCATGGAAAATAGAGTACAGATGGTTTCCCATTTTGTTTTTGGAGAGAAATTCTCTTCATAATCAACACCTTGTTCTTGAATACCCACTTGTAGCATATTGTTTTGGATCCAAATGGACCGTCCACAAACTTCCATGTCCCCTTGTTGGTCAGAGCATCATATTCCATTTGTGACAATTCTTTCCATTCATCACAAGAAATTGATTCTTTAAAGGAAGCAGGTTCAAGGTTAGTAGATAAATTCCAATCACAATCATATGAACCATCAATGTCACCTAAATCGCCTGAGTTTGTGAACTTTTTATTTGTCTGATTTGGTCTTCATCAACTTTCCTACCCACTTTGAAATCTCTTGGTTTATGCTCTTTCTTCTCCACAACTTTGAGCTTCCCTCTAGATTCACCTAATATAAAAAATGCTTCTCACCATCATGACGTAATCATAATGCTTAACTATATTAACATACTTTACTCTCACAAAGTACATAGATCGCTAAGTTTATCATAGAAGCATCCAAGTAGTTGGACCATTCTATGGAGATACTTCCATCTGTCGAACACATAGCTCGTTCAATCCGACAGTTATCTAGAAGAGTACTCTAGAGACTGAATGTATCCAAAATTTAATCATACAAGTGAAATTCATCACATATACAACAAACAAAACACTACTTATATAAAAAGAAAAAATTGCAACCACACATTATGCTCCAACCCATTGAATTCCATGTTCCTTGTAGAAGATTTGACCATGCCTCTAGTGAATTTTTGACGAGCACATGAAAATTTTCCTGTTGATGGTTTAAATGATAGGATTGTTGTGGGATGAATACCAGAAATGTAATCTCAGAGACACCGATAGCACATGTAAGGATCAAAAACAGCTGTAACACGATCAGATTAGAGACCCATTGGATGATCATTGCAAGGAAGATGGAATATCTCCAGTGTATCTCCTCCGTGCAGGATATAAATTTTATGTCACTCTATGATATTGCAATTTCGTTCACTGGACTATGACGCAGATGCAACTCATCTTGTATTTGTTGAGTCTCTTCTACATGCTCATTAACACACCTCCACACCTGCTCTCTTCATATCGAAAATAAATCTACAACATTGAAATCTTCACATGTAGGTGACTTCTCTCCCTTCTTTGAGTGGGAGACAACGTATCCACCTACACCATGGACATATTTTACACACAAAACCCAACACTCTTAACACATACCTAGGCCTCCCATGAGGGAGTTCCCCAGAGCATAACCCGATCTCATAGCAAGTTTAGAAAATGAATTGCACACGAAAACTATTTTCGTATTACACACTAGTACTCAGTTACATCACATTGATATAGTTTTTATTAGATCCAAATTATTCTAAACATGGATACCAAGGTTGAGAAAATATCTCAAAAATCTCCTACAATATCCTAAACCAACTCTAAACTCAGCACATTGCATTAATGGAAGCATTATCTCCAAAAGTTGCATCCTCAAATTCATTCCCTTCTTTTGATGTGAATTTCAAATTTGGTTCCATTGGAGTATAAATAGGACTACACTAACCTATGCAAAAATTGTTTAATACTTCTTCAATGTACTTCTTGTGGGATATTTATATATACTTTGGATTTTCAATCACCTCAATGCCCAAATAGTAGTGCAGATGTCCCAATTTCATCATCTCAAAGCCTTTATTCAACTCTCTCTTTATTGATGCAATTTATCTTTCATGTTTCCCTATTATCAATAGATCATATACATATACTACAAGATATACTCCAAATTTCCTAAAAAACAAAGTTGCATCATCAAGATTGTACTGCTTGGAATTCAATTTAAGAAGATGCTCAATTAGCTTTTCATACGACACTCATGGTTCTTGTTTCACACCATATAAGGATTTGATGTGGTTGCATACCTTTTTTTCTTGTCCCTTAACAATAAATCCTTCTATATGAAACACAAAAATCATTCTCTTTCAAGTAATCATTCAAGAAAGTAGTCGTCACATCCATTTGATGAATTTTCCATCCATTTCGTGTTGCCATGGAAAATAGAGTACATATGGTTGCACATTTTGTTTTCAGAGAGAAAGTCTCTTCATAATCAACACCTTGTTTTTGTGAAAATACTTTTTCCAAGACCCTTTAGTTGTGCTCGTCAAGTGAGCCATACAATTTGTACTTGTTCTTGAATACCCACTTTTAGAAGATTGTTTTGGCTCCAAATGGAGTGTCCACAAACTTCCATGTCCTCTTATTGGTGAGACCATCATGCTCCTTTTGCATCGATTATTTCCATTCATCACGAGAAATGGATTGTTCAAAGGAAGTAGGTTCAAGGTTAGTAGATAAATTCCAATCATAATCATATGAACCATCAATGTAACCTACATCACCCGAGTTTGAATTATCTACATTACCCCCGTATTGTCTTGAGCGTCTTTCTAACTTCATCAAGATGAAAACATTCAAGTGTTTTTTTGAGCCATTTTTGTGAATGTTTCTCAGATGGTCTATGTTTCTCATCTAATGGAGATGGTGTTAAGTTATGATCAAGATTCATTTTTCCAATCCTCTCGATCACATCATCCAAACGAAATACAATTTCTGATGAAGTGGATAGAAGTTCTTCTTGTGAGGGAGACTGTTCTTCAAAAGGATATTCCTTAGAATGACCCAAGAGAGGGACCCCCCTTCAATATTTATAATGTCATCATCAAATTCATGATATGTTCTTCTATGAGCGAATATGTGCATGTGATCAATATGCCTCTCAACAGTTTCTTCATTCTTGGAGGATTGAAGAAAGATTACATATCTGCAAAGGGTTAATTTCTTGTTTGTCTCATAGTAAATACAATATTCATTGGTCGTATTTGAATACCCTAATAAGATTCACTTATGACTCATTGCATCAATATTGCCTCTTTGCTCCCTAGGAATCAAGGAATAGCAGGTGGAACCAAAGACCTTTGGATGCCTCAACAAAGGAAAGCCAACAAACCATATTTCATAAAGAGTCTTGTTTTGAAAAGCAAGAGATGGACACATGTTTTTCACACACTGCATTATCACAAAACATCAATTTTACATTCTTGAAAAACATCACAGAACAAACAATATTTAGGAGTATCATATTCAGTCATTTAGCTAAACCGTTTTATTGGGGATTGTATGGAACTCTGGTTTAATGCTTGATCCCATGTTGGCAAAGTTAGCTTTCAAACTTATTACATGTATATTATTTTCCATTCTCACTTTGAAGGGAGTCAATATGAGACTCGGATTCTTTTTGAATCCATACACAAAGATTTATAAAATTTTCGTAATCATAGGGTGACACAAATAAAAAAGAATCATTTCAAGATTTCTACATGATGTAGAAGTAGAATCAGGAAATGGTAATTTGTTGTATTTTCCAAGGATACAAGCATCACATTGCTTCAATTTCCTAGGAATAGTATGAAAATTAGAAATACCATTATTTATCAACAAACAGATATATATGGCCAAATATAGCATGCCATAAAAGACTAGATAACATTATACCTACATCTAACAAGAGAGGTATGCAACATGGGTAGATGTCCCTTTCAGATTTAGCGGCCTTCCATCTTCCATTCCGGTCATGAAAACCATGTTGTCGGAATCCTTCCTTATTTAAACATTGTCACCAAACATATGAACACACTCGTTTTCCTATCCTATGCACACAAGGGAAAGCAAGTTACTTTGCACAAAAATGGGGTACATTATCCAGAAGAAAATATAGGATTCCACGCAACTTGAGCTTGATGGTGCCCATTCTAGAAGGTTTGAGACATGATGTATCTGCAAAATACATTATTCCATCCACATTTTCATCGAAGAATTTGAAGAAGTCTTAGATGCAACTTATTCTAAACCTGGATATGGAGTTTGAGAGAATATCTCAACCATGTTCTGCAATATCCCAAATCAACTCTAAAATCAACACATTGCATTAATGGAATTAGTATCCCCAACACGCCCCATTAATTCTTAGAGTACAAACAAAAACCAAAAATTACAGGTTTAAACTTTTTGTTTGTCTGAGTTGGTCTTCATCAACACTCCTACCCACTTTGAAATCTCCTGGTTTATGCTCTCTATTCTCCACAACTTTGGGCTTCCCTCTCGATTCATTTAATATAAAAAATGCTTATGACCATCATGTTGTAACTGTCATAGAAGCATCCAAGTAGACAGGCCATTCTATGGAGATACTTCCATATGTCGAACACATATCTCATTGAATCCTCCAGTTATCTAGGAGAGTACTCTAGATACTAAATGTATCCAAAATTTAATCATACAAGTGACCTCCATCACATATACAACAAACAAAACATTACTAATATAAAAAAATAACATTGCAACCACACATTAATCTGCAACCCATTGAATTCCATGTTCCTTGTATAAGATTTGGCCATGGCTCTAGTGAATTTTTTACGAGCACATGGAAATTTTCGTGTCTATGGTTTAAATGATAGTATTTTTGTGGGATGAATACTATAAATGTAAGGATCAAGAACATATGTAACACGATCTTATTACAGACCCATTGGTTGATTGTTGCAAGGAAGGTCGAATATCTCTAACGTATCTCCTTCACGCGGGCTATAAATGTTTTGGCACTCTATGATATTGAAATTTCATTCACTATACTATGACATAGATGCAACTCATCTTGTATTCATTGAGTCTCTTCTACATTCTCTTTAACACACCTCCACACATGCTCTCTTTTTAGAAAAAACAAATATGCAACATTGAAATCTTCACACATGTCGGTGACTTCTCTCCCTTCTTTGACTGGGTGACAACGTCTCCACCTGCACCACACACATCCTTTACACAAAAATCACAACACTCTTCACACATACCTGGGCCTCCCATGAGGGAGTTCTCGATAGCGTAACCCGATCTCATAGCAACTTAAAAAAACGGATTGCACACCAAAACTATTTTTGTATTACACACTAGTATTCAGTTACTTCACATTGATATAGTTGGTATTAGATCCAACTTATTCTAAACATGGAAACCAATGTTGAGAGAATATCTCAATAATCTCCTACAATATCCCAAACAAAATCTAAACTCAACACATTGCATTAATGGAAGCATTATCTCCAAAAAATGCATCCTCAAATTCATTCCCTTCTTTTGATGTGAGTTTCAAATTTTGTTCCGTTGGAGTAGAAATAGGATTACACTAACCTATGAGTTTTTTTTTTAATACTTCTCCAACGTACTACTTGTGGGATATAGATACATACATTGGATTTTCAATCACCTCAATGCCCAAATAGTAGTGCATATGTCCCAATTTTGTCATCTTAAAGCCTTTCTTCAACTCTCTCTTTATTGTCGCATCATCAAGATTGTCTTGGAATTCAATTTTAGAATATGCTCAATTATCTTTTCATATGAGGACCGTGGTTCTTGTTTCACACCATATAAGGATTTGATCAGCTTGCATACCTTTTTTTCTTGTCCCTTAACAATAAAATCCTTCTAGATGAAACACGAAAATCATTCTCTTTCAAGTATCAATTCAAGAAAGTAGTCTTCAGATCCATTTGAGGAATTTTCCATCCATTCTATGTTTCCATGGAAAATAGAGTACAAATGGTCGCCCATTTTGTTTTAGGAGAAAAATTCTCTTCATAATCAACACCTTGTTTTTGTGCGAATAGTTTTTCCAAGAGCCTTTATTTGTGCTCGTCAAGTGAGCCATATAATTTGTACTTGTTCTTGAATAGCCACTTGTAGCATATTGTTTTGGATCCAAATGGAGGGTCCACAAACTTCCATGTCCCCTTATTGGTGAGAGCGTCATATCCCTTTTGTGTCGATTATTTCCATTCATCATGAGAAATGGATTATTTAAAGGAAGTAGGTTCAAGGTTGGTAGATAAATTTCAATCACAAGCATATGAACCATCAATGTCATCTACATCGCTAGAGTTTGAATTATCTACATTACCTCCATATTGTCCTGAGCATATTTCTAACCTCATCAAGATGAAAACATTCAAGTGCTTTTGTGAGACGTTTTGGTGGATGTTTCTTAGATGGTCTATGTTTCTCATCTAATGGAGATGGTGTTCAGTTATGATCAAGACTCATCTTTTCGATCCTCTCGATCACATCATGCTAACGAAATACAATTTTTGATGAAGTGGATAGAAGTTCTTCTTGTGGGGGAGAGTGTGTTTC
>SNQJ01S0043854.1:44631-57007 GCA_010110895.2 Picea sitchensis
ACATCTCATCATCATTCTTGAAAAAGACACACATATAACCACTTCACACAACTTGAATAAAATAAATACTCACAACTTCAAACAAAAAATATCACTCACAACTCAATCTCGCTTTTGTGACTTGATTTGGAGGATGTGTGAGTTTGACGGAATGGGCATGTACACCTCATTTCATTTCGCTATAACACCTCCATGTAATGGCGCGAACAACAACAAACTCCAACAATAACAACCTCTCGCTTTACGACTCCTTTACTCAGCAATTGCAGCTCCTCTCCACAACTCAAAAAAAATGAGTCCTCTGCAATATCATAGACAAGGATTTGTCACACGCCCTTCAATCTTAATTCATGCAGTCGACAGTCTGCAAGATCGATGGCTCCTTCCTTACTTTTGTTGGTCTCTGCAAACTCTGCGGACTGCAACCCATACCAAACTCTCAAGCATGCTTCGATTCATTACGAAGTTTGAGGCATCATGGTACCATCATAATCCAAAAGAATGGCTCATCTATTACTTTTTTTTTTGTAAGCCTAGACAATATGCTCAGTTGAAAGTTTACGGAAATTATAATCAAGACGCACCACTCTGAATCCCAATCCAAATCCTAGTCTATAGCATCGGCTTCTAGAGTGCTCTTTGCAGGTTCTTTGCAAGCCTCCTATGAAACTCTGGGCCCAAAAGGCTACATCATGAGTGCTAACATGTTTTTCATGTCTCATTTTCTTCTCACCATCTGGCATTGTAATCGCAGTATTCATAGCATCTGCTAAAGATTCAATATTCCATGGATTGACACGAATAGCTCGACTGAGAGAGGGGGAACATCCAATAAAATCGGACACTACCAGCATACTTTCTTTAGGGCTATCAGGTGTGATTCCAAATCTTGCATCTAGTTCTGTAATACCTTGCCTACAAACAATGTATTCATATGGGATCAAATTCATACCATCCCGAACTGCAAATACAACACAACATTCTGCAATTGTGTAATATGCTACCCTTTCATACAATGGAACATGTATCTGCACCAATTCAACAGGTTGATACCTTTCACTTCCGAATAACTCGTTTATCCTTTCTGTTGTGACAGATATCTCTTCTTGGACCTCCAAAACATCCCTACCTTGACCGCGTCCAGGGTTGAGAATTTGCACCATGAACAATTTACCAACCAACTGTGGATGCTGATACAGAAGCTATTCCATTCTCTTGGAAATTTCAACAGCGCTCCTTCTCTAACTCGTCTTATGAAGTTCATAGGAACTTCATCTTCTCAATCTCGCTTCTCCTTCAATCACACACAAGGGCAACACTCAAATCGCGTGCCCAAAAAACACTGAAAAATGATTTTGTCTACTCTCTACTCCTCCGCCTAATCTACACCTATAGTAGATTAACTGTCAAGGCTTTCTCAAGATCCTGGGCACTCCCGTGAGGGAGTCATGCCCAGCCCTAAAGCTCTAATACCAAATTAACAAATGAGAGAGACATTATAACACAACACTATTAGATTACTTGATTCATTATACAATACATTTGTGGCTCATTATATAGAGCTCACTGATAGTTATCAGATCTAACTTATTCCAAATATAGGATGAGAGGTTGAGCAAATATCTCAACCATAAACACAAATCTAGGATCTCATAAATCCAACTCCCTAACAAACTCCTAATAATAAGATCACACAACTCACGTAGAGATTGACTCTACTTCTTAATACATCATATTAGATAAGTAGGAATTATATATTCCAACAGGTGCAAGGGTAGGAAGGACGAGAAGTAGGTCTGGTTTCAATATTTTTTAAGAACGAGGGTTTAAAAGAAACTGTTTGTAAACACAAACAAATAAAGTTCTCTGAAACCGATAGGTGGTAACGTATATGACAAATAGTGTGGCATGCAATGGTCACGTGGTAACATGCATGGAATGCCTAGTCCATGTGGTTAGACTGTGGCCATGGTGACCTACGCCCTCGTCCATAATCAATCTTTTACAAGTTGATATCTTGAGCCCTAAATGTTTGTGCCCATTGCCAGATCGATTTGCTTCAGCTACATCCCACCCTAACAAATAGAGTGAAAAAACAAGATTGTCATCCTAGGCAACGACAACAAAGCCCATGTATAGAGGTAGTGATAGTTATGGGCATGTAGCTTCCCTTGATTGTTATGGAGGTATAATAGGTCAAGTCCCCAATGGTTAATCAAGGTTGTATATATGTCTTTGGCAACGAAATATACGATATGGGTGTAGGATCAAGTTGAATTTCTCATTGGAAGCACTATTTGTATCCCAATTTTAGCGCCTTTGGTCTTGTGTTGCTTGATATTTGTTCGGATTCCTCCGATCTGAGAGTCCGTGATTGAGTTTTTTGAAGGGGAAAATAAAGAGAAGAATAGTTTGAGGGAATAAGAAAGGGAAGAGGACCAGAATGGTGAGGGGAAAGGCCCAGATGAAGAGGATCGTGAACGCTACCAGTAGGCAGGTTACATTTTGTAAGTGCAAAAATGGATTGTTGAAGAAAGCTTACAACCTTTTAGTGCCTTGTGACATCAAAGTTGGACTTATGATTTTCTCCTCGACCGGGAATCTCTATGAATTCATGAATCCCATGTATCTGGGTATTTTACCTACCCACCTGATAGACTGCTTCTACTGTTGTATAGATATTCAATTGCTCCTTTATCTTTCAACCCATCAGTTGGTTGGCTTATTTGGAAATGATCTTTGTCTTCCCAAATTAATCCCAAAAATCTATAATAATCAATAAAGTCGCTTGGGCATAACTGTCTAGTTGTTGACTAATGAATGGTCAAACCATTAACCGGTGATTATTTTAGACTTTGGAAGTCTAAGGGTTTTTTCTATGCTTGTGTTTTAGGAATAAAAGTATGTGATTGACTCTAGAGTCGAGTTACAACAGTTTTCTTTATAGATGTAATCGTTGCTTATCCATAAATGAGAGTTATTAGTGACTGCCCGAGTTGTATATCCATAAATGAGAGTTCGCTCTTTAATCTCCTATTAATTCATTGTCGATTTTATATTTGTTCCCTCTCTCTAATGTTTAACTTAGAGATTATATATATATATATATATATATATATATATATATATATATAATAAAAAATGTGTAATTTATTGCCATTATGCCTATCATCATATTTTATAATTGTTTTGCTTCAAATCCCAAATGGTTATTAATGATCATATGCTAAATATCTTAAACTCGATTTCATTTGGATTTCATGTTTTTTTCCACTTACACTTTTTAATTAGTCCTCGGATCATTTTTATTTTATGGATTGTTCATACCATTTAAATTTTACGATGGAATGTTAAAATAATAATTGACATTTTTTATTTTATATAATTAAGATGCATCTTAATCACTTTTCAAATCTATTTGCTGGGTTGTAAATTGTCGTGGATGTATTTTTGTTTATTTGCATTTAAATATTTTAGAGAGAAATGAAAACCAAAATACAAAACAAAGACTGAAATTTGAACTCAAAACCCTGCAAAATATTAAAACATTAAAGAAAAAGAATAACTCATAAATATAATATATATAGCTTAAATACAATCCAATGATATCAATTCACGAAGTGGGGCATTGTTGAAAGTTGACATTGTCGAAACTTTTCGTCGAAATCCAATGATCTCAATTCACAGAGTCGGGCATTGTTGGAAGTTGAATCTCTTCGTCGATTTTTTTTTAATGGCATTTGAGATTATTTGTGTTTTAGGATGAAGAAAGTTACTTGTTTTTTTAATCAGCATGCATGCCTGTTTGTAACCATGTTGGTTAGGATGGTCATATGTCATTTTAGGAGCATTGACAAGTATATCAACAACAATACTAATATAGACATTTTATTATTATTTATATACATTTTTATTTCAGAGAAATATAATTGTAAACTTTTGAAAAAGTTTAAATCAATAGAGTTTAATGATAATACATGGTTATTTTAATTTAAGTTATTATGATTATTTCTAAATAAATTCATTTTTATTTTGAACATAATAATTATTTCAAGTTAAGTAATTTGGTTTTATTATGATTTTAAGTTATGATTATTTATTATTTTCAAACTTGGGTTAAGTAATTTGGTTTTATTATGATTTTAAGTTATGATTATTTATTATTTTCAAACTTGGGTTTGCTTAGTTATTTTAATTTAAATTATTATAACTATTTATAAACAAATTTATTTTATTTTGAACATAATAATTAAATTAATAATTATTTCAAGTTAAGTAATTTGATTTTATTATGATTTTAAGTTATAATTATTTTTTATTTTCAAACCTAGACAGCAGGAATTAAGCTCCCATACAACACTTGTTGATTTTAATTTCTTTATTATTTTATTATTTATTATAATTTTTTATACTGTTTTATATATTTAATTTTAATTAAAATAATTTATTAATTGTGTTAACTCAACTTTTTTATTTTATATATTTAATTTTAATTAAAATAATCTATCAATTTTGTTCATTCAACTTTTGTTTTTTAAAACTAAAGTAAAATTTCCATTTAACTTTTATAAATTCAATTTCATCTTTTAAAACTAGAATAAAAGGTCCATTCATCCTCTCTTTTTTTTCTTAATAATTTTAAGATTTCTAATTATTTTTAAATATTTCACGATCTTATACTTAATTAAAAACAAAAAAGTGAAATGTCCATTTAATTTTTTTTTTAAATAGTTTTAAAATTTGTATTTTTTTAAATATTTTATAATCTTATATTTAATTTTTTTTAATATTAAGAGTAATATGAATTTTATTTTCTTTTTAATAATTTAATGATTTGTTTATAATTTTAATTAATACAAAAAATTTAAAAAATTATTTAGTAAGAGCAAGTTGCATTTAACCTTCTATTTGATTGTATTAAAATTTTCAACCAACTTCATATGTAGGAACAATCATTCATAAATATGTCTTATATGTTTTATGGATATATCTGTAAATATGAAAAATACCTGTAAATGTTCTTCCAGAACTTTTGGTTCAGTGGAGTTTCATTGAATGTGGAGTAAGCATAAATGTGGAGTAAGCATAACTTTACTTTTATTTTCTTAGAAATTAAAATTTCATTTTACTTTTAACTTATGTTTATTTTTGCCTAAAGGGGTTGGATTCAATGGTGGAACGTGAGGAGTTTTTCACCGTTGGGAAAGGTTCAATTCCCGTGAGGGTTTTACCTGGAGCCATGGGGGGACCTTGAGGTAGTGGTTGAACGTGTGATTGCACCCAGAGATACTATATTAAATGGTATCGAACCCGCGCACACATAAGTAGATCAAATCCGACCCTCATGTCCTTCAATTTAGAATCCCCCGCATGGGGTGTCAAGGACGTAATCCAAGCGTCGGTGAGTCCCTGACCCCCCCACCCACCTGGCCTCTCGATCTATGGACACCTACCAGCAGCCTTCACCCTCCACCTCGCCTCCTCATGTGATTCATTACCCGTTGTTGCCTCCCCCTCGCACTTGAGTGTCCCTGTCCTTGCTCTCACGTCATGAATCTGCCCACTTCTTACTAGCTCGAGCCCGTCATCATTCGCATGAGGTTTCGAAAGATGGTGAAGCACAGGAGCATGATGGTCGATATGGCCCATATCTCCGCAAACCATCGTATCATTCTCCATTTATGGGCCCTAGCACTGGATAGTTATGTCATTTGTGTTTCCTTTTGGCTACATTATTATTGGTTTATTGTTGTCTGTCTCTCATGCTCCTTCATAGCTTCCCTGTTGCATTCAGCAATGGGAACTCTCTCTCCTTTCTCACTCCTGCACTCTACGATCCAGTTCTCCACCCTCTTCTACATGGCTCAGGACAGCTCTTCCCGTAGGGGTCGGGGGGAACCTCTCGCCGACCCAAATCCCGGTCAGGATTTCGTTTGGTGGATGCGGCTGAGAATTCGGCGGAGACCTACCGCTCAGCCACCCCTCTAGAAATTCAATAGGAAATGGATGCGGCCGAGGCAGATGTTCGGGCTTTAAGGAAGTTCAACTCGGACGACGAGGTGAAGGAGACGACCAGCTCGTGGGTTCCTGACACTGGTTCTGTCCATGGCCAATCCTTGCAGTACCTCAAAACGGTGGACATCTATCGGCACTTGAAAACTTTGATGGGCAGATTTTTGCTCGACCACCATGAAGCTCACCAAGAGGTCCTCCTGCAGCTCGGTGACATGCAGCTCTGGATCAAGCTGGTCGACCACAAGCTGAATTTGATCGCAGACAAGCTGATCGGCATGGATCTGTCCAACTTGGACTACGCTCAGCCACAAGTCCCAGCGACAGCAGGCCGCAACATTAGCTAAGTTCTATGATGTTCCTTCTATGGTTTTTGTTTAAATATCAGTGAGGCTTGGGCTTACCACCTCTACTTAGTAGATTAAATAAGGATAGAAGTTCTCACAGAGGAAATAGAAGTTATTCCTACTCTAATTTATCAGTCATAAACCTTAGATATATCAAACACATGTTGAATGACAATATTATATTTTGTTGTTAGTCTGGTTTCCCAGTGGATAGGGCAATAGCAAAAAAAATTGTATATTTTCTCTCATTCAATAATACAAAAACTTTAGATTATTAAGAAAATAAAAATAAATAAATAAATAACTTATATTTACTTTTTATGTTCTTGTAAATAATTATTGTACTTTATGAGGTGACAACTTACTATCTTAAAATTGAATGTTTATTTTTTACTTTTAATATGAGGCGACAACTCAGTAACTTGAAATAGAAGTCTTTTTAATTGAAGTTTAATATCTTTTTTTAATGATATATTTTTAAAATATTTTATTTTATATATTATTCATATTTGGTTTTTAGTGATGCATTTTTAATTTTTTATATATTATTTTTGTTCATGATATATATTTTTTTTAAATTACTTTATATTATTCACATTTTTTATTTTATATTATTTAAATATTTTATTTTGTGATATATATTGTAAATTTATTTTATTAATGTAATTGAGTATAGTTATACGATCAAAGTTAAGTGAATACAACTTAACTAAATTATTCACATTTTTTATTTTATATTATTTAAATATTTTATTTTGTGATATATATTGTAAATTTATTTTATTAATGTAAATGAGTATAGTTATACGATCAAAGTTGAGTGTATACAACTTAACTAAATATATTAGTCGAAAATAAATTAATATATAAGAATAAAAAATAAAAATTTATTTTTTAATTTAATTTATATGATATATTTATTTAAACTATAAATATATATATTTTTAATTAAAATTAATTTTATTAACTTATTTTAAACTTTAATTTGTAATAATAATTAAAATATTTAATAAATATAAAATTAAATTGTAATATAATAACGCACTAATTAATACAAAATTAAATTGTAATATGATACCACATTAAATTGTAATATGATAGGAGACAAGAATTTTAGATTAAGAACATAAAATCATTACGATAACACTAGATTTACTATATAACATAGATCCTATATCTTGTAGAATACATGGCACCCCATAGAGCTTAAATCCTTGACGGGTTGAGAGTGAAGATGTACTAGATTTTCCTTGAGCCATATTTAATCCATTAATGATATTTAACGTAAAGTGAATATGATCTCCATTATAATATGATCTTAGATTAGATCACTATTATAATATGATTAACTTTTCATAGTGATTATAGAGAATATATATTCATAGAAGTACTTGAAGAAGATATTATGTGGCATCTACAATTAGCAACATTTATGTGATTTTATATTTTTTTTCTTTTGGTGGAATCAACAACTAGGGCATGCTTACATGGGTCGATTTTGACCACTATCGCACCACTACATGCTCCAAGAATGGCACATGGGTAAGTTAAGGTTTTGATTTGGTGACCTCACATAACAGAATGCCTTAACAGTGCAGTCCATCACAGACTCATCTACACCCCGGGGGCGTGATTTTATAAATATTATCAATGTTCTACTTCCATATTAAATAATTGAAGCTATAACTTGCCCGATTCCACAAATTTGCAACAATATATGCTCAATGCATGATTATAGAACTAGAATATCAATATTAGAACCAAAATGGGTGCTTACAAGAGTACTTCCCGAACAAATTTTCAATCAAATTCCAATTAAATTAGTAAGGCAATTGTATTATCATCATTAGTTAATCTGGATAATCTCGAAACAAAGGAAGTTGTTAAGGATCGAGACTATCATGTCAGTTTGGAAAACATACTAATGGCACCTGATTTTATATTCGATGAATATAAGAAAAACAACAATAATACTTTGTTTGTTGCATTTAGGTGGTGGTTTTTTATTTGAGATATGTTTGCTCTCAAAGTAGCAGGAAAAGATGAATTTTATAAGAGTTACGATGAAGTGGCCAAAGATTTGCAAGGTTTGTTTCATAATGAGATTTTCCAAAGAATAACCTACAATCTTCCTAGTATGGTTTATTTTCAAAATTATAGAGCAAACAAGATAATATTTTCAGTCATAGCTTAGCTGGGGCACTGGTGTAACATCCCAATTTGATTATTTATGTATCATAGTTGTTA
This sequence comes from Picea sitchensis, assembly GCA_010110895.2. Lineage (NCBI taxonomy): Eukaryota > Viridiplantae > Streptophyta > Pinopsida > Pinales > Pinaceae > Picea > Picea sitchensis. Next base: position 53,238 of record SNQJ01S0043854.1, read on the forward strand.
ATTTAAATTTAATTAATTATTAAAATAAATTCAATGAGTCTTTTTATTATTTTATTATTAAAAAGGTAGGTGAAGTAATTAATGGGGAGATAAGGTTGTTGTTGGCCCTTGGTTATGGAAGGAAGCGAAGAACAAGGAAGAAAAGACAAAATACGAACTACGTGGGAGACACAGTGATTGATACTGGGTCGAAGTGAGCAAAAGAGCAGAAAAGATGGAGCGAAGTGTGGAAATGCAAGCTGTTGGACGAGGAGATCGAGAATGATAGATCAGCAAGGAAGATGGATTGAGGACAACTCAGCAAGCAGAAAAAACCATCGTTGGATGCTTTGGAGCACCACGCGAGAAGGAAGGAAAGACAGGCTGGCGAAGCCCAGAAAAAAGAAGGTCAAGTTGACCTAGGGTTTTAGACACCTAGGGTTTTGGTATCTAGGGTTTTGGCACCTAGATTTCGACCTAGGGTTGTCGGTGAAGTATTGTAATGTATAAATAAAGGTCAAGAGGACTTGGGTCGGGTTGGGTACAATATTATTGTTGATCTAGCTCTATTGTTGTGGTGAGAGACTATTGTATTGTGAGAAAGAAATGATGAGTGAGAGAGCCTTCTAGTATTGTAAGATCTTCAGTTGTGTGCGAAGGTCAAGTCCTACAGTTGGGTGCACAGGAAAGGGAGAGAAAGAGAGAGAAGGAAGAAGATATGCTAGGTAAGAGCACAGACAAGAACTGTATGTTTTACCTTAATAAATCATAAGCACGATTTTGTGGACGTAGCCCTAGAGAGAGGGTGAACCATGTACATCTTGCATTGTGTGTGTGATTGATGCTTTGATCTCTGTCACTATTATATTGTTATTTGCATTGTTGTGTTAGGTCAAATCTATAGTTGTGCAGAATAGATCTAGCTTGATAAGTGATAGATGCATGTTGTGTTGTTGTTGTATTAAAACCACTTGATATTCCCCTGGTTGTAGACATCTATGTCCTCCAACCCCCCTCTTAGCTGCTTTGGGTGAGACTGCATCTGCTTCACAAATGTTGTTGAAAGGGCCAGTAGCTAGGGCTTGTTGGTACGCTTTTGGAGTGAACCTCGGGTCTGCCCCTGTGCTAACAGTTGTTGAGGAATTAATTGGGGGATAAGGCAGCTGGGGAATTGAATGAGGGGGAAGGATTCGAGAGAGGAGGATAAGGAAGAGGGGAGAGGACTTGGAGAGGGGTCTTTTGTTTTGGGGAAAATTGGAGAAGAAGAAGAAGGAGGAAATTGGAAGAACATATTTTTTGGGGAACTCTCACAGGGACACTGTTGTTGCTTGGAACTTTGGGCTCGAGGGCCAGGAAACCGCAAGGATTCCTAGAGCTAGGGAGGCAGAGAGGTTGTTCCTAGTTGGTTGGGAGGTTAATATTCAGTTGGGCAGTTTGGACAAGCACAAGAACAAGTGAACCAAGGGCTAAATCAACCAACCTACAGGTCAAGGTATGTATTTTACTAAGTTTTTGTTGTTAATATGATGTTGGTGTTATTATGATGTTTATTTTGTTATTATGTCTATTTACCAATTCATTCCTGGTATAAAGAAAATTCTAAACTAAATAGCAGTTATTTCAGTAGGAGATTAGGAAATATTTATTATTTTATTGAGGCCCTGAAATGAAGGCCTTACAAATGGTATCAGAGCCTGGTTTCAAAACTGAAACCTGGGCTTGACCACCCACATAATTGTTCAATTTGTTCCCAAACCCCTAACCTACAGCCTAGAAACCCTTTATTTATAGCCCATAAAAGCTATGAAGACTACCCAGAAGAACCATGTTCCAACCCCTGTACTTGTAAACATCCTTACCTACAAATACAAAAAATAAAAAGGGAAACAGAGCAGTGAAATAGACACCTTTCACAAAATTTAAAAGATCTAAGTATTGTTTTAAAATAAATATGAAGCGGGTTGTGTCACCGTGCCACTGCATTTTTATATCTTTTGCATCACACATGTAATCTATCAATCTTATAAAAACATATTTTACAACTAAAAAAACTTGGATAATAATATTTCTAAGCATGTTTCTATAATCTTAAGATTGAATAAGGACTGCAAGCTTCCCACTAGATTATGCAATACATTTGCCTGTCAACATTCAACTGGACAATAAATGGAAGGTTATAGTCTATTCCACATCTCCCCATTTATGAAAAATGGTGATTCTAAGGTTTTGACCTGCATTAATTGAACAATATTTCTTCAACATGAAACGTCATAGAGTTTGAACTTCTGATATTTCAAGAACCAAATATTAGGAAGCAAAGATAAGAGAACAAATTGTTACATCTAAAGAAAGTGTTTCTCCCTAGAGACAATGAAATTCTTTGTTTTAAAGAATGTTATGATGATACTTACAAAACAAGAGGTCCCCAAGGACCTAAATTCGTATCAATCCAAACAAGGAGGTATTTTAATATCTTCTCCATCGGTAGGTTCAAGCAATTTGTGGCAATGGAAGCTACAAGAACAAGTAACAACGACACACGAAACACAGAGCCCCAAGAAGCCGCCATTTTCCTAGAAATATTCACGAATTATACAAGAAAAAAATAGGAATTATCGTCTTAATTTGGTGTTTCTGAGAGTGAAAACATCGGTTCTTGACTTGGGAAGCATTCAAGTGATGTTATCGTATGGGATGAACAGTCTTCTTGTTTAGATTGAAAGGCATGATTGGTCCTTTGCACTACGCACCCGACCCAACTCTCTACCAATGACTTTGTTAGCCAGTGCACACCTCAACCTCGAAAACTTTCGAGCTCCACCATTCCCTTTGGAATATATAGTTTTAGCAAACAATGGCACAACTGGAAATTTCCCCTTAAAATCCATGAATTCCCCATTGGCAAGCCTCGATTTCCTTCCCTCCAGAGGATTTGCATTGGAAATAGTGGAAGAAGAAACCTGGTCACACCTCAATTGCACTATGGTTTCCATGGTCAAACGTTTGAATCCTTCAATCTTCCAATTCCAATGATTATGAAACCCCCCCCCCCCAAAAAAAAAAAAACACCAAGAAAAGAGCAACGAGGAAGAGAGCCCACAAGGGGCGTTTCCTTTTTGCATCACGTTTCGAGCACCAAATACAAGCCAACTCACCAAGTGCTAAGCCACGAGCCACTATGTGTGCACCAGCACAGGTCAATTCCCAAAACCCAGAGCCAAAGTCACGAAGGAAGATCCCATGAGGAGCATTGTATTAGCACTACGCGTCTCGACCACTAGCACCCAAGCCACGAGGAAGACAACCCACGAGGGGCATTTTCTTTGGAACTAGGCGTCCTCTCAATATTTATGCATGCCTTGTGTATGCACATGGTTCCCAAGGCCTTATCATCCTAAGAGGAGCCACGTTGAGGCAGGTAGACGGTAGCAACCAAACCTCCGGGCCATATGTGCGGCCATGGATACCATCGCCTGATTAAATGGTGATAGTGTGAGTTGGTCTGGCGGCCATGGTCATGCCCTCCTGACGGTCGGCCATGGGGCCAAGGCCACACCGTATAAAATAGATTGTGTGTATAGTAGAGGAGAGGTAGATTATGCACAGAACAGAAGGGAGGTTTAGCAAAGGTTGTGCAGAGGAGAATGAGGGCTCTACACGCTGGGTAGGGTTTATATAGTTTTTTTATTATTATTATTTTATTTTTATGCTTGGACATGCGGGAAAAGAGGGAGGGGGCACATGGACCTCATGCGAGGTCCCACGCTGCTTACCCTACTTTAACATTATTT
>SNQJ01S0043854.1:57017-74170 GCA_010110895.2 Picea sitchensis
CACACACACACACACACACACATATATATATATATAATTGCTTAACTGAACTACAATTATTTAAGTGAATGTTGCTTGTGCTAAATTATTATAATTGAGGGATTTTGCAAACATTTTAAATGGTTTACTATCTTTTATGAAATGAATGGTCTTGTTTATTGGATTGGACGCATACAAGAATTACTTTAGGTGTGATAATAATTTTCATTAGTACATGTGTGAGTCTTGTATGTGCTAGCTACACATCCATGCCTTGCACATGTACACTAGTATGTATAAGTGTTTTAAATTGATGACGTTGTTTATTTTATGTGCATGTATGAATCATGTGTCATTACCCTTGTATTGTAAATTAATCTAACTTTGGGACGAAGTTTCTTGAAGGGTGGGTGTATGTAACAACTCAATTTGATTATTTATTTATCATAGTTGTAAATTAAAATTCTATTAATTATTAAAATAAATTCAATGAGTCTTTTTATTATTTTATTATTAAAAAGGTAGGTGAAGTAATTAATGGGGGGATAAGGCTATTGAGGAATTAATGGAGGGATAAGGTAGTTGGGGAATTGAATGAGGGGGAAGGATTCGAGAGAGGAGGATAAGGAAGAGGGGAGAGGACTTGGAGAGGGGTCTTTTTTTTTTGGGGAAAATTGGAGAAGAAGGAGGAGGAAATTGGAAGAACATATTTTTTGGGGAACTCTCACAGGGACATTGTTGTTGCTAGGAACTTTGGGCTTGGGGGCCAGGAAACTGCAAGGATTCCTAGAGCTAGGGATTTGGAGAGGTTGTTCCTAGTTAGCTGGGAGGTTAATATTCAGTTGGGTAGTTTAGGCAAGCATAAGAACAAGTGAACCAAGGGCTAAATCAACCAACCTGCAGGTCGAGGTATGTATTTTACTAAGTTTATGTCGTTAATATGTTGTTGGTGTTATTATGCTGTCTAATTTGTTATTATGTCTATTTTCCAGTTTATTCCTGGCATAAAGAAAATCATGAAATAAAATTCTAAACTAAATTGTCGTTATTTCAGTAGGAGATTAGGAAATATTTATTATTTTATTGAGGCCCTGAAATTAAGTCCTTACAACTGGCACGTTTATTTCTAATATGTTACATGCTAAACCCTCGTGAAGGGACAAAACACCATATATCTATTGTCTTTGGCTTACCCTATTTCAGTGACAATGATGTCAAACAATTATGTGAGAAAACCATGGAACTCACTAGATGTATGTTTACACTTTTGAATGGTGTTGATCTTGTACCATAGATGCTAATGGTTATAAGAATGATTATACCGTGTAATCTAGATACCGAGGATCTACCTTCTAGCTTGGAGAGAATGGAGCTTAAGGAAATAAAGAGAAAAAATCAGTCTAGAAAACGTCATTATGCATATGTTGGATTGTATTATGAGGAAAAGGAATTGAGCTTAGTCAATCCAGATGTAAAAGTAGCAAGTGTAAATTCTTGGAAATGTCATGAATTTGAAAACTGCTTGAAAGAGTTCATTTCTTATACCAACAGAGTAAGATTTCCAATTAGTAGCATTATGGAGATAGGGTCTAAACCTTTTATAAAATCCTACACTCTCAATGTTTACCATGGTCCAAGGAATTTTGATGGATTTACAACCATAAAGAGGTCATGACTTGTCAGAGTTGAAAGAATTTCATGTGAAATGGAAGTAGGAAATAAGTGGGTTGTTGAATATTCATGTGAGAATTATGTCCACGGTCCATGATTTTGGTGTCGTTTTCCTTTGATGATTTCGGATTTTGTGAGAATTAATTTGATGGTTCATGATTTCAGTGTCAAATTTTCTGAGAATTATTTCCATGGTTCATGATTTAAGTGTAATTTTTTGTTGACGATTTCAATTTCATTTCCATGGGCTTGATATTTATTATGGAAAATATATGTTCCTTTATTCATATGATTCCATCTTTTCATGTATCTTTTTGATCGAGAATTTGACATTCTTTTTTCTTCTTATATTCTCATGGATGTGACGTTCACTATGGTTGGGTGGGTAGAATTAGTTTCGAACCAAGGTTTGGGGATGAGTTCATGCTTGTCCTACAGTAAGGGAAGTGTTAAGGAGCCGACCACTGAACCATGAGGATGGAGCCCTTCCCTCTTATGTTTGGAATTTCAAATTTATCCTTTTTTAAGTGAAAATTTGACAATGATCATTTATTTTTTATGCTCGTCATTTTATGTTTTAGGCATATTAATAAGTGTCAAATTGTTTTGTGTTGTTATATGTAAATTTTAGTAGGTAGTGATATTTGTAGTATAGGCCTTTTAACCAAAAAAGAAAACTGTAAAAATAAGTTGATGTTGTTCAAGTGAGTTGGCAATTTAAGGAAAGGCCTATACAATACTAATAAAAAACATATTGATGATTGTAATAGGTTTAATATATTTTAACTCACTTGGATTAAGGGTACTAGGAGTTACACTCTCACCTGAACTCATAAGTCTTAGGAAGCATCCCATTCGAGTTGCACTCCTTCTCAAAGTCATAAGTCTCAAGCATCATCCCATTCTTAAGGTAACAGACTTGTGGTTAACTGATAGACGTCACTTTTGCTTAGGGAATTAATCATCTTGTCAACATCCGTGGCTTCTTTGATCTTGAAAATTTTCAATTTCAAGCCCTGCAATGACATTGAAAAACTCTGATGGGAATGGAGCATCAAGGAACAAATCGAATATAATGAAATCTAGCATCAATTCCAAACTTGTGGCACAATTGTCTAGATCCAAGTAATGAGAAATCTAGATTGACAAGTAGAAGAGAGTTGTCATCAATCTCTTAGAGATTCACCTCAGGATTCTTGATAGCAATTGATGGGAAAAACCTGAGAACAGAAGTTGGAAAGTAAACAATCCTCGGTGTATGACTCCTCGTTGTAATTGGAAACAATGCTTGGCTCCACGAAGTAGAGGAAATCTCGCATGACCTGTTTCATCTCGAAAATACCTGAGTTCTAGAATTATATACATGGTTAAGCCTTTCATGCCATGCTCACTAAGAAAGTGGAGGGAAAAGAATCCCATCCTCTCGTCTGCCAAAAGGTATAATTTCAAAATGGAGGAAGAACAATTTTGTGTCTTACAAGAAAGAAGAACCCATACTTTTCTCCAATATATGGGTTAGATGTGTGTTACAGGAAAGAAGAACCCATACTTTTCTCCAATATATGGGTCAGATGTGATCCAGCTCGATATTCAATTAATCATTAACACTGTATGCGGAATGGGAGTTTGGAACTAATTAAATTTCATTTACTACTATATTTACTCCTGCAACAAACACCTCTCAGAAGCCTGTAGAGTCAAGGGTGGAATTTGACGTCCCACCAGACGTATTTTTTATTTCAACCTGTATATGACATGTCGATAAGAAATACACGCGTCAACAATGACGTGCATCAAAATGCCAAACACGTCAAATTTACATTGCATTGACAATGAATGGATGTTTTTCTTTGCATTGATTATGAATAGATTATTGTTAAAATATTATTCTTTATTATTCTTTGGAAGACGCCTCTTACGTGTCTTCTATATATGCATTGGCAACGATAATGATGAGTTGGAACCTCTCACACCCTAAGCAAGAATCATACCACCAGACCAAATGCCCTCTTAAACATCGTCTTCTTTTGAACTTCTCATATCTTATCAACTGTAGAGTTAAGAATGGGATTTGAACCCGTGCCCTTTCATCCTAAGCGAGAATCATATCACCTGACCAAAAGCCATCTTTTAATGTTCAATGGCTTGTAGTGTTAAGAATGGGATTTCAACCCATGTCCTTTCAGGTGGGGACCTTCAATTCGGGCATTTCAACAATCATGTTACTGCTTTGCAACATAAAATTATAAAATCGGTCCCCATCATCTGTCATAAAAGTAAATGTTAATAGCAAGAATATTATATTATCTGAATGTGGAGGTTGTGTATGTTTTCGCAGTTAATAATAAAAATATAAATTGTATTTAAATTCATAAAACTAAATGTGAATAGCAAGAATCAGGTTTTCACAGTTAATAATAAAAATATACATATAAATTGTATTTAAATTTATACAGATGAACGTTTCATAAATTTATACACAATTATCTAAAAAAGTTCAAACATAATTACAGTTTCTTTGAACTTTTGAATGACACACTCCATTCATATACAACGGTCAAGTGATAAGCGATTGGGTATTGTTCCTCTACTACAATTCCCTTGGTTGTCCAATTCATGTATTTTCTCGGATGCTAGGTTCTAGATGTTGGACTACTTTAATCACTTGTATTTTTGGCTAAGAGAATTGATGCATGTGTGTTTCTTGGTTCAATCTAGGGCACGAGGATTTTAAGTCATTTATTTTATAGTATAGTATACTGACTATTGTTGAGGATAATATTCTTGTTAAAAGGAGACATCATATTTTACCTCTGCAATTATTTTAAATTGTGAAAAACTATGTGATTTGAGTTTTGCAACTGCCCTATCATATTTTTAAAATGAAATAATATATAGGAATTTCAACATTCCTAAATTAAATTTTGTAATCCTTGGTATACATATTTCATTGGCATATTATCTCGGACCTAAGTTATAATTTTATAATCCTCTACTATAGGTACTAGTAGCCTGTGGGCATATATCTATGTCATTGATACACATATGCTTAAGTGCATACCATAGTAGGCCTAAAATTGTAAATAAATATCTACCTTTAATACATATATGCTTAAGCGCATACATCCATAGAGTTGAGATTAATTGGAATTTCTCTTCTATTGACATTGAACTTCATATGCATAGGCATACATACCTACAGGTGCAGATTTATATTGTATGCCATGGGATTATGTACAAAACAAATATCTATTATCACTAGATGTTTGTCATAGGAATACGTAAACTCAATTTTTGGAATAAAAATTATTTATATTAATGTCTAATGATGAGATATATTTTTAGTTTTAAACCTTTCACTTAAAGAAAACCCATTACTAGGTAGTCATGCTCTAATTCTATTGAATATGACTTGAATAGTAGACATAAACTTCAATACACTGATATATACATAGATATCATCATATTTCCCCATATAAAAAATAACTAAATCACAGACCCTCGTCATTAATAACATTTGTTAAATGTATGATGTTTGTGAAATAATGATGATACGGGTCACCATGTATGAAGTTTGTGAAATTTGTATATACCATACAAAATAATTTGACATTTATGGTTATGCATCAAAAGTAAAGTGACAGGAATGAAAAAAAAAAATCGTCATCAAATTTTCTCTTGATAAGCAGGGGAAATTTGAAATTCAAGGCCTATGTAGAGTGTGCGGCCTAAGTAGATTATACACTATATCTATAGTAAACTAAGTACCTAGAATTTATGACCTGTTATATTTACTCCTCCAGGAAACACCTGTCTGACGCTATGGAGTGGAACGTAAATTTGACGGATTCAGATTTTTTATGTTGGTAAGTGTTGACCTGTGGATTTTGTATTCACATGTCAAATGTGTCTACAAACCAAACATAGTGTGGGACATCAAGTTCCAATTCACTGGAGTTTCCCATAATGAACACTTACTTCTAAGAAGCCGAAAAGGCATGGAATTTAATAGAAATGTAAATAAATAACAAATTTAAGTAAAAGAGGATCGGGGTACTGAAAAAAAAAAAAATAATAATAATAATAATAAACTATCATTTTGTCATCAAGTGTGAGTTGATTTATCAGTGGTAGTGTATTTAATGCAGCGTTGTTAATACTCGTTGAGAAAGAATTGAGTTTCTTCTTCATGGAGAATTTAATCATGCTACTGCAGAAATGGTAAGATATTTTTCCTTTTATTTGCTAGGCAGGTTCTCCATGTGTGAATGTGAGTCTACTGCCCAGTTTTGCAGTTAAGATCCATATTTTGAGTATGCATATGCACTAGGAGTTTAATCATATTTTTCTTTTTTCTTTTTAGGAGAAGAGTAGGTAAAAATATATTACAGCCTCTGCCTTTGTACCATCTTTCTGAGCTAACGAGATGTATCATCTTTCACAGCTGAAAAGATTTTTGGCTCTTGGATACGCTGTATCTACCCGAGATTTTTGGCTCTCGAATCCGTTGTATATACCTAGTTCATGGAAAATGATGATTAGAGCGTCGACCCCTTGACAATAATACTTCCAATGAATCAATCAATGATATGATAGATAAATTGATTTTAAAATTATGTGAAAAAAAAATTGATTTGCTAACTTCGGAATATTGTGAAATTTTTTTGTCAATGCCCATATTAATATACAGTCAATTCAAAGTCATGCCCAAACTAATATATAGTCAACTCAAACTCATCGCTATATACCATGCATTCCTAAATAATATAACTTAAATTCATTGTTATATACCATGCCTCCCTAACTAACATAGGGTCAACTCAAACTCATTGCTATATACCATGCCTCTTGGCAGGTATAAAAAGGGAAATAACTTGCAGGTATAATAACAAGGGACATAGATAGCAGGTATAAAAGAAAAATTAGTTTTAAAGTAGCTAGTCCCTACTTAGTTCATATCCTAAATCATAAAGGTAAAAAACAAAGTACCTTCAATTATAAAGCAAATAGGGTCAACTCAAACTCATTGTTATATACCATGCCTCTTGGTAGGTATAATAAGGAAAATAACGTACAAGTATAATAACAAGGCACATAGCTAGCAGGTATAACAAAAAAAATAACTACAAAGTAGCTAGTCCTTGCTTAGTTTATATCCTAAACGATAGAGGTAAAAAATGAAATACCTTCAATTATAAAGCAAAGTAACCTTGATTAGTTCATATCCTAGATGATAGAGGTAAAACATCAAGTACTCTATCAAAAATGAAGTACCTTGCCTTCATTGAAGTATTAGACTAAGTTTTTTGATGGATCCATTACCGAAGTATTAGACTAATTTTTTTAATGGATCCATTCTTGGATGAGGTAAATCACTACCCAAACAGAGTTGTGACTCCTCGGTACCAAAACAAAGTTGTGATTCTGAATTTGATTGCTTTCATCTGGTATAATTACATCTCTGGTATAATTGCATCTCATATATAATTATAGAATTGCATCATTGTCAAATACTTTATATATAAGTATTTATACAAAAGTTTTTCAAAGTTTTTTGTCAAGTGGTTCCGCTACAAGAGGTTGCCCTACTTTGCTTTCTTTAGTTGCCAACAAGTATCTACTTATAGTTTTTAATATTATTTTAAGGGAGACTAATGTAATTGCACATATAAAATGGTTTTAGTTTTTCATTTTGCAGACCATTGTATCCTCCCCAATTCCAATTCTATGGATTGTTGGCTTTTGCACTAAACCCATTAGTTGAAATTAAGGGTGGATAATCAATATAATGGATAACTAGTACTTTTGATTTATGTAGAGGAGAATTAGGCTAGTCTTTTGTTGAAACTTTTCAGTGTTGATTAGTAGTTTATAGCATTGGAAACTTTTTAGTGTTGATCGAGTAATTTCTTGCACTCGAGATCGTGTTTTCCTCATGCCAGATATTTCAGCGATTCAATATTTCACTTTAACGAGAACTTCCATTCCACTAGAGCCTTTATGCTTTGTTTACCCAATCCATGATAATTGTACTCCTAGCCATGACCTTCTTGAGGACATATACAACCCAATGTGGACTCTTCACATGGGTTCAGGTACAATATCTATAGTACAAAATGGGTTGATCGCTCTTAATGCTTTTGATCTTAATAAAGAGTTGGGTAACTCCCCCAGGAACTTGATTTTAGAGAGACGAGTACAAGGTGCTTTAAAAAATATGGCAAATAAGATAGAAGGTGAAATACAATTTTCTTGAACCTTTAAGATACAAAAATGCATCAATCTAAAGAGACACGGAAAAAAGGGACTCATAGGCTAAAGGAATCACGTTTGAAGGAAATCCAAATAAGACTAAAAAGATCGAAGGTTTATGAACACTTGAGAAATATGAGTTCAACCTGAGATTGAAACTGAATCGCCCCATCTATCCATCTATTGCGGGCAAAGAATATGTTCTCTTTATCAACTAGAGCGAAGCGAAAGGAAACGTGCATGGAAAATTTAGAGAAGAGAGAATCCACTTGGAATGAAATGAAGTCACCATGTCAAGCTTAGAAAAAAAAAAATGCAACATCGATGCCTATCGGAGCACGTCAAATCATAGAACTAGCAGAAATTAGGCATCCCACTAAACTCCTGAAACAAATCCCTTATTGCCCATAAATTTTTAGAAATCGGAGCACCATTCAGTAGGAAATCGAGATACTTGTCCAAACCTTGTCATGGAATCAGCCCCATCCTCGTGGCATCAATCTCTTCCTCCTGGCATCAATCTCTTCACTTGGCATCGCCCTAATAAAAAGTGTAGAAGTAAAAATAAAACAAAACAAGGTAAAGTGACAATTTTAGAGAATTCGAAATGTTTTTAACCTTTTAAAGGTTATAGAGAGAAAATAAACCAAAGTATGGAGAGAACACACAAAATTTCATGCATTTCCTTCGAAACTTGCATGCTCCACAAGCATCTCCTCCACCATTCATCATGCAGGATTCGGGCTGACGATCGACATTTGGGAGAAATCCTTGGTACTTCTTTCCTGCTCCAAGATCTTTGTCTTCTCATTGTGGCCAAAGGGTGGAAATCCCAAAGGAGGGAGAGAAGACTGCACAGAAAGGAGTTTGATACGTTGATCCAGGAAGGGTGCAAGGGCACGGTGGGTAGGAAGGACGAGAAGCAGGTTTGGTTTCAAGATTTTTTAAGAATGAGGGTCTAAAAGAAACTGTTTGTAAACACAAACAAATAAAGTTCTATGAAATCGATAGTTGGTAACATATACAACAAATAGTGTGGCATGTAATGGGCACATGGTAACACATAGGTTGGCGTGTAACGGTCACGTGGTAAAATGCATGTAATGCCTAGTCCGTGTGGTTAGACTGTGGCCATGGTGACCTACTCCCTCCTCCATAATCAATCTTTTACATGTCAATATCTTGAGCCCTAAATTGTTGCACCCATTTCCAGATCAATTGGTTCAGCTACATCCCACCCTGACAAACAGAGTGAAAAAACAAGATTGTCATCCTAGGCAACAACAACAAAGCCCATGTATAGAGGAAGTGATAGTTATGGGCATGTAGCTACCCTTGATTGTTGTGGCGGTATAATAGGTCAAGTCCCCAATGGTTAATCAAGGTTGTATATATGTCTTTGGCAACGAAATATATAATATGGGTGTAGGATCAAGTTGATGGTCAATCCCTCGTGAGAGTTCCCCGGTTTAGATATTGCAAGTACACAAGTTCAAGTTCATCTGAAGAAAGGAAAAACTAAATGCTTACTACAATCTACACCATGCAACAACAACATAGAGCAATTTCATGTCAACAAATGGTTGATCTTTCATGTTAACAATCTTCAATCATTATATACCTCTCGAAGGCAAGTATATTGTAATTGGTTTGTAGTCAACTTGCATTGAACTTTAATTAATTTTAAATAACTTAAAAAAAATTATAAAGTTTTTTAAAGTTTGTAAAATTTAAGTATTAAACTTAATATTTTAAAATTTGAAAAATATATTTTTAATATTTGAAATATAAATTTCCATTTTTTGATTGGTAAATATTTATGAAATGACTAATTTGATGTGGTTTTACATGAAATTGTCAATATAAAAAAAATAAAATAAAAAAATAAACATTAAAAATTTTTACAATTGCCAAATGTCTTGCTCTTTAATTACAACTCCATCAAATCATTTAAAAAAAATTATGTATGCGTCCTTCCCTGCATTAATTCATTAACTCCATCAAATCATTTAAAAAAAAAATTATGTATCTGATTTGAGATATGGATCTTTATCAACCAATAAACCAACTTGATTTCCCTATAGTTACCACTAGGTCTCTAACTATTACTATATTGATTGGTTCACACTATGTTGTCGCCAGACATTCATATTAATAAACAACATCCGCATAGCATGTTAAATAGTTGTTGTAGGATCATAAACGGAAACAAATAGTTGTTACCAAATTGCAACGTTGTATGTATTTGTTTAATAATAATAATGGCCGCAACTCAGCAATTCATAAATGCAGTTTTGTTTTTAAATTTAAATTTTAATATATAAAATATTATGGAAAATTGTGAATCAAAACTATTCAATTATGCTATAAACTATTTAATTATACTATTAGCACAGCAGCGAAATATTAGTTGTTGGTGAACGTTGAAAGGCTAATAAGATGAAGCGAATCCTTAAAAGAATATATTAAATTTTATTATTGATTAACAAATAAACGGTTGAGCTTTATTTATCTGGTGTTAATATTTTAATTTCTGTTAATCACTTACGTGGCAATCAGTTAGCTATCAAAGTAATTTTTAAATATGATTAGGTAAATGTAAAAAAGTAAACACATAAATGGATGTCTTTATAATAGCTAGGAAGTTAATGATTGAAATCACAGCCATTTATTTTGTGTGACTACTAAGAATATTCCAGCGATATTTAATCTTGTCCATAAAAAACTTATTAAACACTAAACCCCTATTACATGCATTTATTTTTATTGAGATCTCTATTTAGTTTTATTTATTGATTTTAGTTTTTTAATTATTTTAAATTTTAATAATTTATTATAATTTTTGTATATTATTTAATATATTTAATTTTAAGTAGGAGTCTGTCACGAGTACGATACTGACGTCATTGATTCTCCTAATCATTATATATATATAATTTTAATCAAAATAATCTATCAATATTATCTACTCAACTTTTTTATTTTATATATTTAATTTTAATTTTTTTTTTCAATTTTTTTTTTAAAAACCTAAAATAAAATTTCCATTTAACTTTTATAAATTTAATGTCATCTTTTTAAAATTAAAATAAAAGGTAAATTTTCCATTTAACTTTTATAAATTTAACGTCATCTTTTTAAAATTAGAATAAAAGTTCCATTCAGTTTTTTTAAATAATTTTAAGATTCCTAATTATTTTTAAATATTTCACAATCTTATACTTAATTTTATTTTCTTATCATGCGATCTCATGAGTGAAATTAATCATTTACTTTTCACTTTATATTTTCATTGATAAAAAAAAACAAAAGAGTGAAATGTCCATTTAATTTTTTTTTAAATAGTTTTAAGATTTATATTTTTTTTAATATTTTATAACCTTACATTTAATTTTTTTAATATTAAAAGTAATATGGGAAACCTTTATACCAAAAAAGAAAATGAAAACTATGATGGCTCTGCGGTGTCGAGGCTCTGTGGCCCACACCCTGTGGTCACATGTTATCGCTTTATAAGACCACAGGTCTGAACCCACTCACTAAAGATTAGTCTTTTCCCCAACCCTCTGGATCCCCTTCTGACGCCTCACTCTCTCGAAGAGGTATCGGTCAGCTGGTGAACAGTCTTGGCGCGAAGGTGAATCTAACCTTTAAACGGGAGGGGAGATCCTATGGCTACCTATGAGGAAGAGGTTGATTACTCACCAGATCCGGGTGAGCTTCTTCCCTAGATGGGGATAGTTGGCAGCCCACCAACTGCCGCCCAGATACATTTGTCCACAACANCCCCCCCCCCCGGGAACTTAGTTGCCTTCAACGACTCCTATGGAATCCTAGAATGACTTCTTCTCACAACTCTCTGGGGTAACAGGCTTCTTCCCAGCTTCTGCTTCGAGATCTTTTTCTTGGCTTGGATGGGAACCTTGGGGAAGTGATCTCTCAGCGCTGGTGGCTCTCACAACCTTCGGCCACAATTCTGCCTCGATCCCTAGCTGTGCACACCCCTCACATGCCTTCGAAGGCTCTTTCTCTCCTATCCACTGCGACTTCTTCACTACGTCATCCCCAGCAACAGTCTCCCGATCGTTCCCGGAGCCCATGGTAACCTCGTCACCTAGCCCTGGGCTGGGGGAACTGGGGGTTTACTCTGAGCATTTGTCGAAAGTGACCTTTGAAGAACCGAACCTTGGGTTCATGCATGCTCAAGCATTGGGTCAGGAACATTCTACGGACTGTTACTTCCCCTTTGTGGATGATGGTTTCTCCCTAGGTCAAACTTCTGCAGAGCCGGAGAGAGGCTTTGTTGCCGCAAACCTACACCCCTACAACCCAAGCAGCTGGGATATAGGTCAAAGTGGAGTCCCAGGTTGAAGTGTCCCCTTTGATTCGGATCTTGAAGTGCAAGGTGCCACAGGGTCGAGACGAAGGAAGCGGAACAAATGCTTAGGGCCTTCTAAAGCAAACCCTAACTTCTTCCTAGGCAAAGACCTTTCTATGGCCAGGGTAGCAGTGATGGCAGACAAAACACTAGTCGAAAAAGCCTACGGCCGACAATTCAGTAAAAAAACTTTGAGAGCCTGGACTGCAACAAACTGGGGTGTGAACTCCCTTTCTTCACCCAATATCTTTTACCTCTCCAGAGGTTGGTTTATGATCATCTTCTCCGAGCCGTCACAGGCGTTGGTAGTACTCCAAAAAAGTTGGGCAATCAACTCTTCCCTGATTCTAATGAAGCTTTGGAACCCCACCTTTGATGTTGCAAGTGAGCGACTGGACTCCATTCCGATCTGGATTCGTATACCAAGACTCCCTCCTCATCTATGGTCAGAAAATTGTTTTCAAGCAATTGGGAATTTTCTGGGGGAGTTCCTAACTGCAGATATGGGATTCTTAGACATGGGAGAGATGTCTGTGGCAAGAATTATGCTCTCTCTAAACATTAGGGAAGGGCTACGAGAATTCCTCAACCTAACGGATTTGGGACAGACAAGGGTCCAAATTCTAGATTATAAAGGAGTGCCCTTCCGTTGTAGAAGATACCACGAATATGGACACATTGTTATGGACTGCAAAAAATCCACTCAAGGGCGCTCTAGCCACCATTCATTTGAAGCCAACAGGCCTGTGCATGAACGACAGGAGGCTACCGAGGGAAATTCCTCCTCTTCAGTGTCAAAGTTGGTGGGTACACTTCTCCCCACCCTGATAGCTCTCCCGGTCTCCTCGACAGTTGAACAGCCCGTGCCGGTTAAGGATGCTTTGGCTCTCATTCTGTCATTTGGAGATGAGGCACGCCCATACTGCAGCCCGAAGACAACACCACAACAACTGATCGATAATTTTTTGGGTATGCAACTTTCTATTCCCTGCCCTGTAAATGGTATGCTAAACGCTTTCAATTTTCTTTTAAGGGACTGCATCCCCTCTCCTAGGAACCTCCCACTTTCAAACATTGTCTCCATAAAACCACATTTCACCTCTTCCTCTCTCCCTTTATTGTTGTTGGTTGATTGTCCTCTTCGCCCGGTTTCTCCTCCTAACTCCCCTAACTCATGGTCTTCCGAGGAACCCTCCTCTGAGGGATCTGAGGATTCGATCATCCACTTCCATCTCCGCAACAGATCGATCTCTATTCCTACCTCGGACTTCAGGGGACTAGGCCCTACCCCAGAACCTCTGAAGAGAAAAAAGGGTCGAGGTAGATCCTCCCATATCTCCATAGCTCAATCTCGTGCACTAATGGACATTGCTTCAGGCCGGCAATGGTCTCTTCTCAGGGCTCTTAGAGCAGCAAAAACCCTGGTAGGGGCTCCCTCATGAAACTCCTTTCTTTTAATTGCAAGGATTTAGTGAGCCCCCACAAAAAATCTTCTCTGAAGAGGTTGGTATCTCTACACCAACCTGATGTTGTCCTTTTTCAAGAAACCCTAGCAGATGAAATTTCGGCTACCAAAACACTCTCTACTCTCTTCCTCGGATGGGATTTCCTGGGATTGGATGCTCAAGGAAGGTTAGGAGGCCTAGCCATTGGATGGTGCTCCAGAAGTATAAAGCTTTTAAACTCCTGGGCTTCCGACTCTTGTCTGGGGATAGATGTACAAGTGGAAGGACTTTGCATGGAGGTCAAAATAATCAACGCTTATGGGCCACATATTGATCTGAAAATAGGGGGCTGACTTGTTTTTCTATGCAAGCACCCTCTACTCCATTAAAATAAACTTCAGGACCTTGCTCAATGTTTTAGTTGTGCAAGAGGATTTATGTGTCAAGTTTAGGCTTATTTTAGGTGTTTATGTGTGAGGTTTTTTTTTAAGGTTAAATATGTTGTCTAAATAAAGTCAACAACAAACATAAGTTGCAACAAATAATAACCAACAAAACTCACAACAATAACAACATGATAAAGGAGTTCACCCCCAACTGGGCTACATCTCCTTGAGCCTCCATCAATGGACTAGGCTCTCTGGGATTAGTTTATCTAAAAAATTATTTTACAAGTTGCTGCTCAACTCCAATGGTTTTACTGACTGTATCATTGGGTTTAGAATACAACAAAACCCCAAAAATGACTATTATATCTCTGAAAACAGACCATGGCTCATCTGGGCATCCTCTTCTACTGGTGGCCTTGAGCTTCCCTAAGCTTCCTTGTGGAAAAAACACCTATAAAAGTCCTCAAATACCTCTGAAATTTGTTTCAATGAGTTCAGAGCATATCAATTAGTCAAAATGACTATTCAGTCACTGAAAATGGACTTTGACTCATCTGAGCATTGCCTCCTTCACTAGTGGCCTTGGGCTCCTTGGAGCTCTCTAAAACTTCCATGTAGAAAAACCTGCAATAGAAATCTCCAAATGCCTTTGAAAACTGTACCAATGGATACAGAACATCCAAAAACCCCTAGCTTGGCTTTTTCATTTGGCCAAAAAATGAAGAAGATAGACCTCCTTCAAGCTTGTTGTCTCTGGTTCACCAAAACGCACTCCTGTGTGAGTAACCTGGCTTCTGGGCGTTTCCCGTGCTTAAACCCAGCAAGCACGTTGTTTCCACAAATCATGCCATAATGTAGCACCATTAGGAAACCCAACCCCCAAACCACGGAGGTGCTTCGATGCATGGGGGGCCATATGGCCACGTCCCAGCGCCAAAATAGGGCACCCGTTCCAACGGCCCAAAACGTGACAAGTGTCGGGCGATGGGGATCCATTTGTAAGTGTGTAGTGACAAGTGTCGTGCGCAGTTTATAACCATTTGACAACCTGTGCCAAAACTCTGTGTGGTTGGGTCACATGGGAATGCATAAAACCGGGGGCTGGGGCTAAGCCCCATTCTGGACCACGCGCGGACTATCCATACATTTGATTTTAAATATAAAACAATACATTATGTGGTAAGAAGTAAAGTGTGGGCGCGTCTGTTGGGATGCCCTTGCCAAGTCGTTACCCCTGCCCGGATGTCGCGGGGTCGAGTCTTGCGGACTCCCAAAAAATTTTACCACTGTTAACTAGAGGGGGTGCCACGTGGCAGCCCACGACTGGGCCACGTGGCACCATTTCATTTGCTCAATTGATGACACGTGTCAGCTGCCCATTGGGCCACTTTTATGACACCTCATATACCTAGCCACCTACCAACTTGTCACATGGGCATGCCACGTCAGTTGTACGGCCCTACCATGTCATCTATATGGCCCTACCACGTCAGTTGTACAGACTGTATAGTCAACAAAATTTTACCTGTTTGGCAAAATGAACAGAATGTGATATCTCACTCATCCGATGTCTGTTTGAACCCGTTCGAAGTGCGTTGGGTTTGTGAGGACGAGGCCTACGTACTTGTCCATTTTGAAGCAATTCTGAACACTTTGAATTTTGGGCTAAATTTTGACCCCTGGTCCATACTCTAATCACATATAGACATGATTCCATTATGGAACGCTATGTTTAGAAAGGAGCTTATGAAGAAGGGAAATTTAATAATTGGCAGTGACTTCAATTTTTCTTTAAGGGAAGCTGAAAGTTGGGGTCCCTCGACACACCCAAACCCCCAAGAAGATTTTTTTAACCATCTTTTGGCTTCCAAAGGCTTTATTGATATCGCACCAGTCAAGTTGCTTCCCACCTGGAGGAATATGAGGGTTGGGGAGGCCCATGTTGCCAAAAGATTAGACTGATTCTTGAGCATGGAATCTATGTCGATGCTTCCTTTCCACTTCCGCCAATGGATTGGGAGTGGAGGGGAATCAGATCATTCCCCTGTCTGGTTTGTTGTTGAAGGGGGACACCAAAATCTGGCCTCCCCTTTCAAATTCAATTCTACTTGGATTAAGGATGAAGGTTTTCAAAAGTTGGTAAAATCAAATTGGACCCCTTTACAGGATACAAATGGAACATCTCACTAGTACATATTGTAAAAATTTCGACGTTCTATTTGCGACGTTATGGACAAAATTGGCCATACTGTCGAAAAACAGAGGAAATTTTAAATTTGTTTTTCCATATTGCCCGATAATGTCACAAGTGCGATGTCATACAAACAGATTTCACTATTGCGACGAAGACGTCACTATTGAGACGCCATTGGATTATCGTCGCTCTTGCCATGTTTGTAAAATAGTCGTCACAGTTGCGACGTTATGGAAACTAGTTTTTCCCCCTCCAACGATCACCTAGTATTTGACCAAGTCAACTATCGTCAGAATTGCGACGTTATAAAATCTATAAATATGTTTCATTTTACGGATGTTGCGACAAGTTTTCTATAATAACGACACTTCAAAAAGGGTTTGTGGGTCTTCTTGGCGAACAAAAAACAAGTATTTTTTTCAGTATATGTCTATGAGGAATAATGTCAGAAAACATTAGAGCTTGGAAAAGAATTAAAGAGGGTGAAAAGGGTGATGGTAATGTTATTTCCCTTGCAAAAATTGTTGTATTAGACGTCCCGAAAGAGTTTTAATAGGAACAGCTAAAAAATATGGGCACATGGACGGGGGATCAAATGAATATTGTCCCATAGTATATACATTCATTATCTGTTTTAATATTTATTGTATTCTCAAACTTTTATATTGTTTTATACATGCACTAAATTTCCATGATTGTTTGTAATTATAAAGTTAGATTTGCCCCCTAACTTTATGCACAAAGCACCAAGTAGTAGCATAAATGATGTTGTAGTACAAGATGAAGAACTTGAAGCAGATAATGAAGATCAAGTTAATGATCCCATGGAAGTAGATGACAATAAT